>VMDO01005034.1:0-116826 GCA_007922755.1 Pedetes capensis
AAAAAAAAAAAAAAAAAGAGTTAAAGTTTGACCACTAACCAGGCACCGTAGCATATACATATAATCCCAGCACTCAGGAGGCTGAGGCAGGAGGATCCACATGAGTTCAAGGTCAGCCTGTGATATACAGCAAACCATTGAAAACCCTATGAGGGATACCGACTCTACGGCACCTAACAACAACAATAATATCAGAAAGAAAAGAAAGGAAAGGAAAGGAAAAGAGAAGAGAAAAGAAAAGGCTGGCTCCTAAGAGGGGTGGTGGGTCAGGTGACAATACATTTCCAGTTTGCTGTCAGATTTATTCCTGGCATCCACACGCCTCTATCTTCCAGGCACCAGCCTCCCAGCCCAGTCCTCTGTCCTGCCGCAGGGAAGGGTGGAGGCCGGGACCACTCAGTCTCACCTCCTCACCTTTTCGTGCTATGCCCTGGTCTGGAACACTTTTCCCTCCCCCGTGTGTCTCACTTCTTCCTCGAGCCTTTGGCCTCTCCTGTCTGAAGGGCTTCTACTCCCCCAGGCTGGGTGAGGAGCCCCTTTTCCCTTCTTCTGTCTGCCTGCCTATCCCCGCCCAGCCCATATAGCTCTTCTCACATTGATATCCTGCCTGACTCCCATTCTAGGCTGTGGGCTTTTCAGGTCAGGGACTGTGTCTGGCACCGTTCAGGGTCCCCAAGCCTGTGGAAACCAGGAATTGTCTGCGTCGGTTCCATTGGAGGACCAGCTGATGGCACCAGCTATAAGCCAGACCTGCGCTAAGCAGGTTCCATGGTTTTCTCTAGATCGCTGCCAGCCAGGGGAGACAGGCTCACCCCGATGGGGCGAAGCTTCCGGTGCTGGTGGAAAAGGCCAGGGCAGGTGCAATGCCAACAGCTGACCCACAGGGCACGACTGGCCTCGCCACCCACTTCCGACTTGGCGGGCAACTCCTGGAGCAGGACCTCGATGCTGTCTCCAGGCCACAGACCCGTGCGCATTCATTCATTCATTCATTCATTCAAGCAAAGCTCTCAACTTGGCTCACAGCCACCTCCTTCCTCCCAGGGGAAGTGGGCCACGCGCTTCCCCATTCCCTGTCCCACCTAGCCCCACTGTCACTGTCCCACTATCTGTCTTCTCCCCTTAAGATTACAGTGTCCCCTGACGACGTGGGTCCCCCTGAAGCCTCAGCGCCCGCACACAGTAGGTGCTGGATAAGTGCTGCTTGGGTTGCATGAGGGGCAGCTTCCCAGCAGCCCCCCGCGCCTCGCCGGCGCCCCTCACCTGGGCTCGGTGGCCCCCCGCCCGCGCGGGCCGCCCGCCTCGCACTTCCTCCCGCCGCCCCGCCCCTTCCACATTCCTGCCCCGCCGGGCCTGCCCCGCGCCGGCCCTGCGCCCCAGCCCGCCGCGCTCGGCGCTCGCTCCGGCCTCGGCCCGCCCGGCATGAAGGCGGCCCAGGCCGCGGGCGAGGAGGCGCCGCCGGGCGTGCGCTCGGTCAAGGTGGTCCTGGTGGGCGATGGCGGCTGCGGGAAGACGTCGCTGCTGATGGTCTTCGCCCACGGCGGCTTCCCCGAGGTGAGTGGCCGCACCGGTGGCCTCGCGCCATCCTCGCGCTCGCGGCTCAGGTGTGCCGCCTGCCCAGAGCGGCCAGGGGTGTGCGCGGCCCGGCCCGTCCAAGGGGTCCCAGCAGGGCGTGGGGTCAAGGGCAGAGTCCTCTGGCTGTGCCATTGCGAGGGAGGGCCCCAGCGATGTGATCTGTAAAGAGGGACCCGTGACACTTACCTGGGAGGGGTGGCACAGGGAGTGAATTAGGCCACCAAGAGACCTCGTCCTAAGGGAGCAGTTAGTTGCACAGCTTGGCGCAGAGACAGCGATGAGTTTGGAGCCTGAGCAGCAGGATTCAAATCATGTCTTGGCCACCCCCCACACCGCAGTGCGTCCTTAGGCAAGTCCCTTGCCCTCTCTGGGCCTGTTTCCTTGACTGTGGTAAGCAGCTTAGCAGTGCCCACCTGAGCTAATAGAGGGGCGAGTGAGTAGAAATCAAGGGCTCAACTCCAAGCCTACACACAGAAAGGACTCACTGACAAGGAGTGTCACCTGGGGGGGACTTCGTCTTTCCTCCAGCCCTTGCCACACGGTTGAAAACCTGGGCCCTCTTCTAATGAGCCCTGTGTCCCTTACTGACTTGCTTGGCCTCTCTGAGCCGCAGTTTCCCTGCAGCCACCTCATGGGGTGGCGAGGTCGAGTTAATGTGAGGCTGATGCACAGCTGTGTGTGGTGCCTGGTACACCCCAGGCACCCTGAGCCGGGCCCTGTGAGTGTTCCCCGCTGTGCTCACCACTGGCCACGGCCCAGGCCGCCCAGCAGGCACCATGATGGTGGCAGGGGCGGGGGCTGGGGCTGCTCGCTGCGCCTCTTTGGGAAGGAGGTCAGCCCAGTGGTCTTCCCCTCCTCTCCTGTCCCAGCATTCTTTGAGCCCCTGGGGTCATGCAGGGCTGAGGATTTGATGGAGGAGGCACGGGAGGATGGGCCCCGCAGCAGCGCTGGGCCTCGCTCACCACCCAGCAGCAGCAGCCACTGGTTTTGAGGTTTGCAGAGCTGACGTCACCTCCTTTGACCAGTTACCCAGTTTTTTTTAAGTCGAGGGGCTGCGTTTCCGGCCCCCAGATCCTGCCTGTGGGAAGCCAGCCATCATGGCAGGCTGGGGACAGCATCACTGGGGGGGCCAGGGGAGGGCCCTGGAAGTTTGGAGCTTGGTGGCGACAGGGCCTCACCACCATCGTCCAGAGTCAGATATCCTGGATGGTGATGGTGGTGGCGAGAGCCACGCCACTCTCAGAGAGGTCACAGTGCAGAAATCAGCGCCTTGCCATCCATTTGCTGTGTGTGTTTTAGAGCAGTGGCCACAGTCCCCAACCTTTTTGGCACCAGGGCCTGGTTTCACAGAAAATAGTTTTTCCGTGGGTGGTGGGGGATGGTTTCCAGAGGATCAAACTCATCCCCTGGCACTGGTCCACTGCCCCAGAGTGGAGACCCCCCTTTTCTTTTTTTGGTACTGGGCGTTGAACCCAGGGCCTCGCTCTTGCATGCTTTGCAAGTGCTGGACCACTGAGATGCGCCCCCAGCCCATTATTTACTTTTTGAGATAGGGTCACACTAAGTTACACAGACTGCCTCTGGTCTCGAACCTGCGATCCTCCTGCCTCCGCCTCCCCAGCCGCTGGGATGACAGGTGTGCACCACCGTGCCCGGTGAGACCCCCGTTTAGGAGGACACACTGGGACACAGAGGGGAGAAGAGGGCATGCTCATCCCCCCGGGGATGCACTGGACTCATCCAGGCTCTGCTCTTATCTCGGGCCCTGGATTCCCTGGAATAAGAAAGGCTTTTTAAATTTTTTTTTTTTTTTTTTTCCGGTACTGGAGGTTGAACCCAGGGCCTCGCGCTTGCATGCTCTGTAAGTGCTGGACCACTGAGCTGTGCCCCCAGCTCATTTTTTTTACTTTTTGAGACAGAGTCTTGCTAAGTTATGAACCTGCAATCCTCCTGCCTCTGCCTCCCCAGCCGCTGGGATTACAGGCGTGCGCCACCGCACCCAGCTAGTTTTTTCTTTTTTTGTATGACAGTGTCTTGCTATGTAGCCCAGGCTGGACTCAAACTTGCTATCCTCCTGCCTCTGTGTCCCAAATGCTGGGATTACAAGTATAGAGGTCTTTTCTTTTAAAGTACCACAAGAAGAGCCAGGCACAGCGGCACACACTTATTATCCCCAGTGGCTTGGGAGGCAAAGGAAGGAGGATTGCAAAATCGAGGCCAGAGGCAGCCTGCATAACTTAGTGAGACCCTGACTCAAAGTAAAAAATAAAGGCTGGGCTGGGAGTGCAGCTCAGGCATAGATCACACAAAGCATGTGCGAGGCCCTAGGTTCAGCCCCCAAGTACCACAAAAAATAAATAGCCGCAAGATTTCAGAGCAGGAGAGGCTTCCTATAAATGGGAAAACAGAAGTCAGAAAGGCAGCGTGTTGCCTGGGGGCCCGCAGGGCTGGTCTGGAGCCCATGTCTCTCCCTAACACCAGGCCACTCTCCATAGCCCCCAGTGCTCTGCCTCAGCAGGGCTGTGGGGGCCCCAGGCAAGACTCTGCCTTTCTGATCTCAGTTTTCCCTTTTCTTCTTTCTTTCTTTCTTTCTTTATTTATTTTTGTGGAACTGGGGGTTGAACCCAGAGCCTCACGCATGCTTTGCAAGCATTCTTCCACTGAGCTGCACCCCCAGCCCATGTTTTCCTTTTTATTTTGAGACAGCGTTTTGCTTGGTTACGCAGGCTGCCTGTGGCCTCAAACTTGCAATCCTCCTGCCTCCGCCTCCCAAGTCACTGAGATTACAGGTGTTCACCACCACCCCTGGCCCAGTTTTCCCATTTCTAAAGCAGAGCCTTTCCTGCTCTTAAAGTTTGTGGCTATTTATCTTTTGCAGTACTTGAGGGTTGAATCCAGGGCCTCACACCTACTTTGCAAATGCTCCACCACTGGGCTGCACCCTCACCCTCCTTCTCCAGGCAGCCCTGGATGTCCAGGGAACCAGCAGCTTGGAGGCTTGGGGTCCTGTCTCCCAGGCTTCCTACCTGCACCAAAGGGCAAAGAGCAGGCTGAGGATTTGAAGAAACCTCAGTGACCCTCGTCAGCTGTGGCCCAAGCTCAAATTCAGGGCGGAGGGAGCTCCTGGGGCAGGGATGGAGTCCTAGGTGAATCTGGAAACACAGATATTCCCACAGACTGAAGCCCAGGGGCCAAAGCCCAGCAGCCCCACTCCAAGGTGGGGTAGAAGGCCCAAGGTGGGGTAGGAGGTGGCAGGCAGTACCAGCCCTGCCCACAGAACCACCCAAGCCCTTCCTGCTCCGCTCAGCCTCCCCGAGGTGTCTTCCTGGGAAACCCCAACACCTCTAGGGTGCCCCCCGTCCTTTAAAGGTCCACTTATCTGCCTGAGAGCCGGGTGAGGGCAGGCCCAGGCTGAGTCATCTCTGTCTTGGTCCAGCACAGGCCCAGCCGTGCGTCTCTGGCTGAGGTCAGCTCAGCAGATAAGATTAGGTACTTATGCATCCCACGGTCAGAAGGTGGCCCTGCCTGGGGGTCAAACAACAAGACAAAACATCTCCAATGAGTCTCCAGGATCTCATTCCCAAGGAAGGGAAAGGGCAGGGAAGTTACAAGTCAAACAGGGAAGCTAGCCCCTGCCCACTGGCTCCCGACAATAAAACTGGAGTTGGGGTTGGTGACCTCAGGTGAGGCGGGTGGCCTCTGGAGCCAGCCTGGCTGTTCACTAGCCAGCTGCCAGCGCATCACCTCAGGGAATTCACTTCCTCTCTGGGGGCCTTGTCGGGAAAATGAACGATGGCACCATGTTCCCAGGCTGTGAGGGTCACAGCTGGTGCAGCAGAGCATTGCTGAGAGGGGCCGACTCGCCACCACCACATGTGTTTGCCCAGGGCTCCCAAGAGCTTTGTGGCGGCCACCCTGCAGCTCAGATCAGGAGGCCCCTCGACTGGTGAGTGGGTGGCCAAGCTGAGTCTCAGGTGGGGCACTGGTGTCTCCATGATGACAGGCCCCTCTTCCAGGACTGAGATGCACCCCCAGCCCATTTTTTACCTTTTTTTTTTTTTTTTTTTTTACTGGGGTTGAACCCAGGGCCTCGCGCCTGCATGCTCTACAAGTACTGGACCACTGAGCTGCACCTCAGCCCATTTTTTTACTTTTTGAGACAGGGTCTCACTAAGTTACGCAGGCTGCCTCTGGTCTCGAATTTGAGATCCTCCCGTCTCCGCCTCCCGAGCCGCTGGGATTACAGGCATGCGCCACCACGCCCGGCCCCCATTTTTTACTTTTTGAGATAGGGTCTCACTAAGTTACACAGACTGCCTCTGGTTCAAACTTGCGATCCTCCTGCCTCTGCCTCCCCAGCCACTGGGATGACAGGTGTGCACCACCATGCCCTGTGAGACACCAGCTGGGGGGAGGGGATAGGGAAGGCGGTACCCGAGGGATGGAAGGAGGCTGGTGTGGACACTGCCCAAGGCGACCAGCTAAGTAAAGAGTTCATTGCCAGTCTGCCCTCCATCTGCATTGAGGTGACAGAGCTGGCTGTAGGCCACACTGCTGGTGGATACCAGAGCCAGATCTAAAGCCCATCTGATTCCAAAGCAGGTCCTCCTAGCTACCAGGTCACACTGTCTGCCAACAGGCCAAAGGCCTGAGAGGCGGGGGTCCTGGTCAGGCAAGGCAGGATGGGGAGGGGGGTGGGGCCCTTGTCTGTTCCTGTGGTCTCCTATCCGTGGAGGGAGTGACAGGGTGGCAGGTATAGGGTGGGCCATCCTGACGCCTCCATCTCCCCTGCTGTCCCCTCCCCGCCCAGCTCTGGCCACTGCTGTGGCTGTTCCTCCCAGCTGGCCAGGGCCTGACTCAGGGCCGGCAGACAGGCTGGCCAGGGGCGGGCGGCCAGGCACAAAGTCCTCCTGAGTCACAGGCAGGCAGTGGCCCCACCTGCCAGAACACGAGAGGAGGACAGGGGCCTCCGCACTCTGGTCCCACAGCCTGCCCTGAGGCCCAGGCATCCGAGATGCAGGATCCAGTGCTCCCTTCAGGGCAAAGCCTCTGGTGATGCCCTCAGGGCCACCTCCTCGCCTGTTGCTCAGGCCTCGTTCTGCAAAGCCTCCTTCTTTGTTCCTGCATTTTCCTGTGGGTGTTGACCTTTGTAGAGACGCAGCCAGCTCAGGCCAGGCAGGGCTGGGGCGAGGGGCCTCGGCCTTGGGGACCCGCTCCTGAGACGCGGGAACAGGGGGCTGTGCAGGAGAGCATCCAGAAAGGCAACCTCGGGGAGCTGGCATGTGACATGGGTCTTGTTCAGAGTTCAAGAGATTGAGAGGCAAAGGAGCGCCCACAAAAAGCCATGAGCACCCCACGGCAGGACCTGAGTCTTGTTTACTGCAGGCTCCAGAAGGTGCTGGGCTGGGAGGAGGTGCTAATGAATGTATGAATGAACAAATGAAGGAACGGACGTAGGGTGATGTCGATCTAGAAGGAAGGGACCACATGCATGAAGGCTCAGAAATGGGACAGAGAGGCCACCTGCAGCTGGCATGTGGGAGCGCTTACTGTGTCCAGCCCTGTGCTGTGGGCTCTGGGTGGCATGTCTCACTACCACACCCTGTGATAGGGACTTTAAATCTTCCACTTTTATGACTGAGGACAGCAAGGTCAGGGACCTCGCCTCCCCCTGCCCCTAGACAGACCCCCCGAGAACTTTCCCAGAAACCTCTGCGCTGAGGTATGGAGTGCAGACTGGAGTTCTGGGCTGCTGCACCCCTCCCAGAAGCCTCCTCACGGCACCCACCCATCTTCCTCAGAGCTACACCCCCACGGTATTTGAGCGGTACAGCGTCAATATGCAGATGAAGGGCAAGCCTGTGCATCTCCAAATCTGGGATACAGCAGGTGAGTGTGGGGGCCCAGGGAGGGGCAGGGGTTGGGGCTTCTGTGGGTTCTGTGGTTCCCCAATGCCTGAGACAGAGCCCTGACCCCTTCCTTCCAAACCCAGAGGCCAGCCAGTCTCCAAAGGACAGGGACCCAAGGAACAGGAACCCTCCCGGCTTCTGCCCGTGCATCTGCCTGCCTCCCTGTCCCAGGGCCTCCCACTGGGTCCTGGAGGCAAGCAGAGTCCAGAGTGCTGTGCTTGCAAGGGGTAAACTATCCCTGCCTCTCAAGCTCTCCACCCCTGCATCAGCTTCTCTATGACCTTGGCCTCTGCCCTCCAGCTTCCTGGCCTTGTCCACACAAGGGTTAGCTCAAAGCTGAACTCAGGGGCTCAGCTCCGTGGTCCAGCACTTGCAGAGCAGGCAAGCGCGAGGCCCTGGGTTCAACCCTCACTACCGCACACACAAAAAAACTAAACTGAGGGAGCCCTAGCAGCCCTCTTCCCATGGACGTGCTAAGATGCCTTTGCTGGGGTGCTGCCTGCCCTTCTTCCCCACCCCAAGCCCAGGCAAAGCAGGCTCTGGGTGGCTGGGCCTCAGCTCCTCCAGGCTGCCCTGGGCCTGGCCCTTGCCTCCCCGACTCCTTCTGGAACAGGCGCTCTTAGCCATGGTCCCCCCAGGCAGCCACCTGAGGCACAAAACGAGGCCGTGTCATCCAGAAGCCTTTGTGCGCTGGGGTGACCTTCCTGATGTTGAGGAGGCGCCGATAGTGGGCGGGAGATCTAGAAGGAGTGACCCTCTGCTCTGCCCAGGGCAAGATGACTATGACCGCCTGCGGCCCCTGTTCTACCCAGATGCCAGTGTCCTGTTGCTCTGCTTCGATGTCACCAGCCCAAACAGCTTTGACAATGTCTTTAACCGGGTAGGTACAGGGGCAGGGCGGGACAGCCCCCCAGCTAGGCCACTCTGCTCCCCACTCTTGACCAGCTGACTGTCAGAGCTTGGCAGGCCCTGGATGACACAGTCTGGTGCCTTTGGCATATGTATGGGGAAACTGAGGTTCAGAGGGGGGGTTCAGACCTAGGGTCACACAGGGATTTGGTGGCAAGGTCTGCTGTGTGACTCCCTGTCCAGTGCCCCTGGTCTGCCCTCTATTGCAGACTCAGAACATGCACTCTTTCTACTGTGACCCCACCTGAGGATATGGGGTGACCTAGAGGCAGCTGTGCTCCCCAGCCTATGCCTGCGTGAGGTCACGTGGACTGTAAAGGCAGGTCCTCCTAGCTCTCAGTACCCCACCCCACATACTGGACTGCTAGCTGTCAGCAGCCTCCCAGGATGCCCCAAAGTTGTGTGGGGTTCCCAAGGCTGCTCACAGGGGTCATGGATGCGGGCTCTTGAGTCCCTCTGCCCCAGCCCAGGTACAGCGCCTCATCCACTGCTGTCGGGGCTGCCAGGCAAACAGCACACTCTGAGGGGCCTCAGGGCACAGCCAATGATGCCATTCATAATGACAACAAGGATAGCAGTGGCAACACTATGAAGAGCTGATGACAGAGCCAGGCACCTTGTTATGTGCCTATAATCCCAGTGACTCAGGAAGCTGAGGCAGGAGGATCACGAGTTTGAGGCCAGAGGCGGTCTGCCTAACTTGACCCAAAATAAAGAAGAAAGGGACTGGGTGTGCAGCTCAGGAGGAGAGCACTTTCCTCACATGTGCGAGGCTGAGTTCAACCCCTAGGACCACGAAAGAAAGAAAGAAAGAAAGAAAGAAAGAAAGAAAGAGAGAGAGAGAGAGAGAGAGAGAGAGAGAGAGAGGGAGGAAGGAAGGAAGGAAGGAAGGAAGGAAGGAAGGAGAAAGGAAGGAAGGAAGGAGGAAAAAGAAAGAAGGAAGGAAGGAGGGAAGGAAGGAAGGAGAGAGAGCAGAAAAGAAAAAGGAAAAGAGGAAGAAAGAAAAGGAAGAAGGAAGGGAGGGAAGAAAAAGAAAATAAGGAAGGAAGGAAGAAGGGGAAGGAAAGAAAAGAAAAGAAAAGAAGGATTAATTCCCCCTAAGAACCTTGTGGAGCGGATCCTACTGTTATTCCTGGATTGAGTCACCTGTCCAGAGACACCCCACTATCAAAGTGGCAGCTCTGGTGTTGGAACCTAGGCCATTGGCTCCATGCACTCATTCAGAGCTGTTGATTGGACACATCCGCGTGCCAGGCACCATTCTGGGTTTTAGGGACGGGGAAGGACAGTGGTGACTGGGACCAGTATGCTGGCAGTGGAGGTGAGAGAGGGTTGGATTCTGAATTGGCCTGGAAGGCAGAGCCCTCAGAATTCGCTGATGGGCTGGATATGGATAGGTGAGAGAAACTGAGACCAGGGCAACCAGAAGGCACCGTTCCCCAGGGTGAGAAGGGGCAGGCTGGGGGTGATGGGAGGCCTATGTGCCCCAGCGCAGGGACCAGGCAGGCCAGCAGAGGCTGGAGTCTGTGGTTCCCTGGGAGAGAGCCAGGCTAGGCTGGGGAAACCATGGAGGATGTGCAGTCCGTTAGGTTGAACACAGCCAGGAACCAGGGGAGGCCTCGAGGGGAGCGAGAGCAGCCATGAGAGGAGGGAGCCCCGTACTTGAGCCCAGGGAGGGGAGGGGTAGACCTGGTGAGACCCAGAAGAGCCAGGGCCTGGGTCCAGCCCAGACCTGCCAAGGAGGAGGGAGAGACCTGTTAAGGCTGCCACGGGGCACAGCCCAGCTGAGGACTCAACATTAGGCTCAGTGAAGCCACCAGGGGCCCCTTTCCAAGTCTGCCCAGGCCCCCACCAGGGCCCCATTTGGCTCCAGGAGCTGGAACGTTGAGCCAGTTTTTCCTGGACAGGCTGCTCAGCAGGCACGCACTCCTGGAGAAGGAAAGTCCCTTCTCCGCATCCCTGCAGTCCCAGCTGTAGTCCACGCTAAAATAACCCGGTCACGGTGGCCTCTCATTTCGCAGAGCAACCACCCAGGAGGGGCCCGCCCTCCATCGGGCAAACAGTGCCTGCAACTGTTTTGTGAGCTGATTGGGTTTTTGTTTGTTTGTTTTTTGCGGTACTGAGGGGCTGGACTCAGGGCCTCACACATGCTTTTTGCATGTGCTCTACCACTGAGCTATACCCTTAGCCCCTTTATTTATTTTTTATCTTGAGACAGGGTCTTGCTAAGTTATGCAGGATGCCTCTGGCCTCTAACCGGGGAGCCTTCTGTCTCTGCCTCCCAAGTCGCTGAGATTATAGTCATGCTGCCACTATGCCCATCCAAGCTGATTGATTTTTCTTTTTTTATTCCGGTACTGAGGGTTGAACCAAGGGCCTCGCGCTTGCATGCTCTGCAAGTGCTAGACCACTGAGCTGTACCCTCAGCCCATTTTTTTTACTTTATGAGACACGGTCTCGCTAAGTTTTTCAGACTGCCTCTGGTCTCGAATTTGCAATCCTCCTACCTCCGCCTCCCAAGCCGCTGGGATTACAGGCGTGTGCCACAGCGCCCGGCTGCTGATTGATTTTTAAATACATATGTATGTGGCCTGGTTTGGGAGGCAGCTCTGAGGGCCCTTCCCTTGCAGAGGGGTTGAGAGAAAGTGAGGTTCTGGGCTTCACGCCCTTGGCTCAAATCCTGCTGTTTTCAGTTGTGGAACGTGGCCGAATTACATAGTCTCTCTGAGCCTCAGTGATCACATCCATACAGTGGGCTCAACCGCTGACCTTGCCGCTAGGGCCCTGGGGGTTGATGAGTTCACACGTGCAAATTCTTAGATCCGAGCGTGGCCCTGAGTACTTGCTCGCTAAATATTATCTCTGCTGATTGTCGTGTTGGAGTCCTGCCAGGGGAGTGGGAGAGTGAGCCGCTGGGGGACAGAGTTCCTGATGGCTCACACCCTCTGCCCCACCTAGTGGTACCCAGAGGTGACTCACTTCTGCAAGGGAGTGCCTATCATCGTGGTGGGCTGCAAGACTGACCTGCGCAAGGACAAGGCGCTGGTGAACAGGCTGCGGAAGAACAGATCGGAGCCCGTGAACTACCACAGGGTAGGAAGCCCAGCCTGGGGGAAGCTAATGGAGGACACCGCTCCACCTGCCAGGGGTCTTGGAGGCTGTCAGGGGCCAGGAACTACTAGCGCTAGAAAGAGTGCCTGGAATACCCTAGGCGGTTCCACCCAGGGGAGGCAGAACAGGGACTGTGCGTGCCAGGGTTCGTCCTACCCACCCGCTTCCCAGACGTGGAGACTGAGGGCCACATTCTTCAGTCACAGGCCTCCCTCTGCTACATAGCTGGGGTAGTCGGAAGTTAGTTGGTGCCTTGAGAGGCAGAGACCCAGCCCGGCTCTGAGGCGTGACAGTGTGGGTGAGCCAGGGACAGGAGCTGAGTGGGCCCCAGGAAAGCCCCCACTTCTGCTGTTGTCCCAGAAACCCCTGACGTGGCCAGGCGGGCTGCGGGGAGGCTGAATGTGAGGCTCAGTCTGGGTCCCCAGCTCCCAGCCACCTGGTCCATCTCTCCCCATCAGGGCCAGGAGATGGCAAGGTCCGTGGGTGCGGTGGCCTACCTGGAGTGCTCCGCTCGGCTCCACGACAACGTCCACGCGGTCTTCCAGGAGGCCGCCGAGGTGGCCCTCAGCAGCCGCAGTCGCAACTTGTGGCGGCGGATCACCCAGAGCTTCTGCGTGGTGACCTGAGCAGCTCGGGACTCTCCCTGCCCCCGCTTGGCCCAACAGCCATAGAAAGAACCTGATGTGGGCTTTCTTCTGAGGTGGCTGGGCTGGACCCGGTCCCCAGGCTGGCCCACTGAACTGCACCTCCATAGCTGGGCACCGCTGAGGCCGGGCCCCCGAGCCCCGGTACCATGAGCAGACTCCCTGCACCCAGGCCTGGACTGACATCTGGAGTGGCCTGGGTAGCCTGGCCTGGTTGATGGCTGCTCCCTGGCCTGCACCCTCAGGACCTGGGGTTCTTTAGGACCCTCCTGCGAGAACCCACAGCCTGCCCCTGTCCACATCCCCCTATGCATCCCATTGGTAAGTGTAACAACTAAGATGACAGCGCTTGTCATTTGTGTCCTGCCTCTTGTTTCAAAGCATCTTTACTCACTTTCCAACATAAGAGCCCACCCCGTGTAGGCACTGGCGTGGCACTGCTTGAGTCGGAACCTGGCTTTGGCACTTCCGGGACCTTGGGAAAGTTCTGCCTCAGCCTCTTCATCTGAGACCAGAGACTTTGTCACGGGGCTTCAGGATGAGTAAGAGGGTCACGAGGACCATCCCGTGCCAAGAGCGTAGCAGGTGTCTAGCATAAAAGGTGCACACTCTCAATTATCCAGTGTGTTAGTCAGCCTTCAGAGAAACAGAACCCACAGCACCCACACACACCAAAAGCAACCGTGATTAAGGAATTAGCTCATGCCAGTGTGATTGTGGGGGCTGGCAAGTCTGATATTTGTAGGGCAGCCTAGAGATTGCAATGAGTTGATGTTGTCCAGAGTTTGAATTCTTAGGGCAGCAGGCTGGAAACTCAGGCAGGGTTTCTAGGTTGCTGCCTTGAAGCAAAACTCTTTCTTCAGGAAAGGCCTTTTAAAGCTTCCAACTGATTGGACAAGGCCCACCCACACTATGGAAGGTCCCATATTTTACTCAGAGTCTACTTATTTAAATGTTAATTCCATTAAAAAAAAAAAAATACTGCCCGGCATGGTGCCATATGCCTGTAGTCCCAGCAGCTTGGGAGGCTGAGGCAGGAGGATTACCTGAGTCCAGGAGTTCAAGGCCAACCTGGACAACATACCAAGACTTTTTATTAAAAAAAAAAAAGCCATAAAAACATAAAAGTAAAATGATGCCTTCACAGCAGCATCTGGATTGGTGTTTAACCATATAGTTGGACATAATAACCTAGCCAAGTCAACACACATAAAATTAACTATAACATCTCTTTCTCTATTTAATCACCTCACGCTTGATACTCATAACACTGCAGAGAGATAAGAGGCAACCAGACAGAGTTTATTCCTTCCACTTGTCAGATGAGAAGACCAAGGCTCCCCCAGCATGCAGCCTGCCAGCACATCCGCCTTCTCTTTTATATGCTTAGGCCCCTTGCCAGTACTCTCTCCTCTCGCCCACTTTTCAAAACTCCACGTGACATCGCCATGGGGGACTTCTCATCTCTCCTGGTCTCTCTGGTAATGACGGTCCCCCTCCTGACAACTTCCCCACGCACCCCTTCATTCTGGGACAGGGGCCTCTCCTCTCTGCTTATCCCAGGATGTTACAATCAGACCTAGCTGCCTCTTCTCTGTTGTCATTTTCAGACAGCATCTCTCTGTGTAGCCCAGGTTGGCCTTACCTGGAACTCACTATGTAGATCAGACTGGCCTCAAACTCTCATTGATCCTCCTGCTTCAGCCTCCCGAGTGCTGGATTACAGGCATCTACCACCACCATGGGCTGGGATTTAGCTCAGTGGGTAGAGCGCTGCGCTGCAGTCTCTGAGGCCCCGAGTTCAATTCCCAGCACCCCAAAAATGGGAGAAGGGCCTGGCAATCCACTCCCAAGGCAATCCCGAAGCACTCAGCCATTGAAAACCCTATGAGGGTCGCTATGAGTCGGATACCGACTCGACGGCACACAACAGCAACAACAAACCACCACCATGCCCCGCTCAGACCTGGCTTCTATATTAGGCTTTGTGGGATCCTTATGTGACAGCCCTTTTCAGTGACAGCTCTTGTCAGTGGCAGGCTTGGGCTGTTGGAGAAATAGAGGATGGAGGCCTGGTTATCTTTGGAAAGGAGCCTGAGCCAGCACGTGGGTCTCCTGACATCTTGTCAGCATCATCTTGCCCTCACACATAGGACACCGTCCGACCCAGCTGTACTCTGTGCAGTTCATTCCACATTTTCCAAACCTGTCCTCTATGCCCAGCCCCTCAACAAGCATCTCCTTCATCCTTACTCAACCTTTGGGGATGGACAGATTATCCCCACTTGTCAGATGGATACGGAAGCTCTAGAACGGTAACTCATAAGATTGCACAGCTATGGAAATGGCAGGACTGAAATTTGAACCACATCTGCTAATGACCACAGAGACAGCACTCTGCAATCTCAACAGGACAAGCAACGGGCTCAACGATGGGCTGGGAACAAATCAATGAAGGAGACAAAGATTCTGACTTTGAGGAAGTTGATGTCCCATGCAAGAAGATCAATCTGTAAGACGTCAGTGTAAAAAGCATCACAACTGGGGATGGAGATATGGCTCAGTGGTTAGGGAGAACAGGAAAGAATATCCTGGGCATGGTGTATGCTTGGGGAAAGAGCAGTCAGCCTGGAAATACAGACTGGAGAAAGGTGTTTCCTGTTCCTGAGCAGATTGGACTAAGAACTCCACGTGGAGCCTGTCATGCAGGTGGGGTTCTCCACACGGGCCTCAACACTATTCAGGGGCTACAGCCCAGCCCTGCTAACCTAAGCTTCGAGCCCTCACGTGTGCGGAAGCAGGCCGTCACCTGGAGCTGTTTCTTGGCTGAAACTGCTAGGCTAGGTGCTAGTGGCTGGTTCTCATTAAGCCTTATGTGGATCGGCCCAAAAGAAATGGGCCAGGTCAGGTTCCGGGAAAAATGTGATGTTCCAGGTCTGCTCTGGCTCATGGCTCAGCAGGGTTAGAAAATAGGCACTTGGATTTGGTCAGACAGGACTTACCAAGAGCTTTGAATATGTTATGTGATAGTGGAAAAAACTTGGATTTCAGCCCATAGCACCTGGGTGTAGAATAGGTTAGCAAGGCTCTGGGTGCTGTTTCATTGTTTGGTCCAGGTCAAGCCCTCAAGCTTGAGAGTCACTCATTCTGGCCAGAAATGCACTGTGCCCACCCTACCTAAGGCTAGGCAAGGTGAGCGGACTGACCTCATTCCAGTAGTGCCTGGGGGTCTCTTGTAGAAAATGACTTGCCAGCCCACCCACAATGACACATGCCTGTAATCCCAGGGACTCAGGAAACTGAGGCCGGAAAATCGCAAGTTCGAGACCAGGGGCAGTCTGCATGTGAGACCCTGTCTCAAGATAAAAGAGTAAAGTCAGGCACTGTGGCGCACGCCTGTAATCCCAGCAGCTTGGGAGGTGGAGGCAGGAGGATTGCAAGTTCGAGACCAGAGACAGTCTCCTTAACTTAGCGAGACCCTGTCTCAAAAAGTAAAAAATGGGCTAGGGGTGCAGCTCAGTGGTCCAGCACTTGCAAAACATGCAAGCGCAAGGCCCTGGGTTCAACCCCCAGTACCGCAAAAAAAAAAAAAAAAAAAAGAAAAAGAAAAAGAAAAAGACTAGTCCCCAAGCCCCTGCAGGATTCTATGTGCCATGCAGAGTGGGCTTTCTTATAGAGTCCCTTGTAATGAGTTCACATTTACTTAATGTTTACCAAGTGCCAGGCAACATGCTTGGGGATTTTCATGAAATATCCGATTTAATGCTCATGGGCAGGTGAACTAGATCCTATGCCTCACAGATGAGGAGACAGAACCCCAGAAAGCTCATGACCTACTTATGACTTCAAGTGGCAGGGACGGGATTTAAGCCCAGGACTGTCCGGTGCCAGAATCTGGGCTGTCAATGCCCACCCTGGATGCTGGACCTGAGCTATCTACCCTGAACCTCAACTCTGGACCCTGCCTTGTGCCAATGTATCCTGACTCAAAGGATCCCACAGTTTAAGGAGACAAGAGACCCCGGTACTGCCTGTCAGGAGTTGGGAGCGCCCTCACCTGGCTCTCCTCGCTCTGGCTGTTCACACTGTCATCACAGGCCCTGGGCGTGGTGGGTGCGAGGCTGTGAAGACCAGGTGCTTTGCCCTAGATGCCAGCGGGTTTGGAAGTCACCTGGCAGGCTCAGACCAGGAAGCAGGCTGAGGTTGCCTGCGGAACCCAGCAGAAGAGGCAGGGACTGGAATTTACTGGGCTTCTACCATGTTCCAGGCACTTGACTGAGGAGGGGCCTTGTGAGACCCATTTCAGAGAAGAAATCAAGGCGGGGACAGTGACCTCTGTAGGGTTCTGTGGCCAGAGGCAGGACTGAGGCTCTTAATGCCCTTCCCTGCCAGGAGGTCAAGGTCAGGGAGGAGCGGCTGTCCACTCTCAGTGAGAAAAGGGGAAATGAGATGGCATCAGGGAGCTGGAGGAGCCAAGGGTGTGCGGAGGTTGGGGAGAGGCCCCTGGGGCCACCACAAAGATAGGTAGGTACCTGCCTGGCCTGTTGGGGCTCCCTGGCTGGAGAAGAGGCCCCTGCAGGGAAGCCGTGGGAGTCAGAAGGCTCCCACTTGACTCCAGCCTCTGCCCTCTCCCTTGCCCTTGCCCGCAAGGGCTTCTCTCCTTTACTTTCTCCTGGAGTTCATTGCCATGTGAAAGGGTCCTGTCCGTCTCTCCACTGGTATGCCAGCTCTCTGGGAGCACAGACAAGGTCATCTGGAATACCCAGTACCCCAAGTGCAGGGACCTGGGCCCTGTTACATGTGCCTAATAGATGGGAGGGGGCTGGGATTTAGCTCAGTTGGTAGAGCACGCTCTGCAGTCTCTGAGGTCCCGAGTTCGATTCCCAGCACCGCAAAAATGGGAGAGGACGTGGCAATCCACTGCCAAGGCAATCCTGAAACAATCAGCCATTGAAAACCCTGTAAGGGTCTCTATGAGTTGGATGTAGGCTGGGATTTAGCTCAGTTGGTAGAGCACTGTGATGCAGTCTCTGAGGTCCCAAGTTCGAGTCCCAGCAGCGCAAAAATGGGAGAAGGACCTGGCAATCCACTCCCAAGGCAATCCCGAAAACAATCTGCCATTGAAAACCCTATGAGGGTCGCTATGAGTCAGACATGACTCGACGGCACCTAACAACAACAACAACAACAACAATGAGTTGGATACAACTCCACGGCACCTAACAACAACAACAACAATATATAGGGAGCAGTAAAAAGAGCGATTGGGGAGGGAATGAAGGAATGTTGTGGAGCAGGGCTCTGCTTTGGGCCCTCACCCCATCTGGCCCTGTCACTCTGAGACCCACAGCCTCCAGGCTCTGGGCCTCCCTCAGACTCCTCACCACCCACAGAGCTGTCTTCCAAAGCACAAATCCAGTCACAAGACCACCCTGCACAAAAGCCTCCCACAGCCCCTCCCCCAGAGAAGGTCCAAAGTCCCCAGGCAGGGCAGAGGGCTCTGGGTATCTGGCCCCAAGCCATCACCCTCTGGGACTTTTCCCTGGGACACCTCACCACACCCACTCCTGCCACACCCAGGGGCCACACCCGAGGAGCACTGAACTCCAAGCCTTTGTCCGGGCTGCTTCCCTACCTCAGCGTACCCTTCCTCCCTTTCATGGGGTCCAAGCCTCCCTCCATTACCAAACCTTCAGGGTGCAGCTCAGACACCATCTTCCCCAGGAAGCCAGGGCCATGCTTCCTCCCCCTCGCGGAGCAAACCCATGCTCGCTTACACGCCAAGCAGCCATCCTCCGCTTGGGCCTCTGGCTAAGGACCTGGGCCTTTCCAACACGCTGTGGGGACCCAAAGATGACGGCGTGGGTGGCCAGACCAGACAAGGTGTCTGGGAGGGTGGATGTGGGAGCCAGGAGACCAGTTGGCCAGCTGTAGACATCCAGACACAAGAAACAAGCCACCACAAGTCAGGCTTGGTGGCTTCTGGGCTGGGAA
Source organism: Pedetes capensis (assembly GCA_007922755.1). Lineage (NCBI taxonomy): Eukaryota > Metazoa > Chordata > Mammalia > Rodentia > Pedetidae > Pedetes > Pedetes capensis. Next base: position 18,143 of record VMDO01005034.1, read on the forward strand.
GCCATGCACAAGGGTGGACTGTGGGAAGGGTGGGGAGGGACACCGAGAGTGAGGGAAGAATGCAGCCTCTCCCCTGGGTGAGAAAACGAGACGTCCCTCACGTCCCTCACGTCCCAAGAGGTGGGACCGACAAGGACCATGCATCAGGTGGCCTGTTTCTCCCCACCTGGCCTGTGTTTCGGGTCTGCATGCAGGGCATCATGGGCGTCAGAAGAGGGCACAGGGAGGAGGTGTGGGAGCAGCCCTCCCCACCCCACAATCCCCCTTTTCACTTCCTTACAGCCCAGCCATCCGGGTGGGCAGGGCCAGATGAGTGGAGCCGGGAAGGCACAGCCCAGAGAGCAGCTGGGGCCAAGAGCCACAAACCACAGCGCCTCCGCCCGTCCTGAGGGTTGTCTGCTGGGAAGGCAGGGGGCAGGGGCGGGGACCCCAAGTCATCTCCAGGACAGCCACTCCCTGGCATCCTCAGGGTGGGGGGTGTGGAGCCTACACTGTGAGTCAGAAAGCTTCCCTTGCCCTCTGCCCGGGCAGCACCCGGCGCAGGCCCGTGATCGCGCCACTTTGGGGCACCCTCTTTGGTCTTTCTCCTGTGGCTCCTTGGGCCCCTCCTTTGAAGGATGAGCACTCAGCCCCTGGGAACGCATGCCAAAGCCAAGGGCTGAGGAACCAGGGAAGCCTAGGACCAGGCCGAGCAGCAGCAGGATCCAAAATGGGGCAAGCTGACTGCCCGCCCGAACACTGGAGGACTAAATGCATCGGACGACCAGGTCACATTGTGGAAAGAAGGAGGTTTTCCTAGGTTCACATTCTGGCTCCGCAACTGGCCAGCTGTGTGGCCTTGTCTGGAGTTTTTGTTTGTTTTGTTTGTGTGTGTGTGTTATTTGTTTGTTTGTTTGTTTTGGGGGAGACAGAGTTTGGCAGTGAAATCCTGGCTGTCCTCGAAATTGAGATCCTTCTGCCTCAGCCTCCCCAGTGCTGAGATTACAGGCATGTGCCACAGTACTCTGCTCTAGTTTGTGTGACCTTGGATGAGTCACTAGGACTCTTTTATCTGTCAGTGTCCTTATCTGTACCTCTTAAGTGTCAATTTCCTTATCTATAAAATATAGGTAAGAACAGGACCTCCCTTCTAGACTGGTTGGGAAAAAGGAGATGAATGAATGCAGCCAGGTGTGATGGGACGCACCCATAATCCCAGCACTTGAGAGACCGACCTTGTCTCAAAAAAGAAAAAAAAAAAAGTTAATGCAAATTGTGCTTGAGTCACTCGGTTCCCTGCTAACTGGAGTTGCACACTATGAAATGAGGCTAAATTATTTACTGTGAAAGGTTGTTGCAGGGTCTTTAAGTAAGTGTCCTGGGCTGGTCCTCTCTTCCAAGCCTGGGAGGAGGAGAGAGGGAGGGCAGACCCTCCAGGAGCCTCTGGGGAGACGGAAGGGAATGAGAGACTCCGTGGGCCTCTAGAACAGGGATGGAACCTCTGAGCAAGCTGAGGAGGACTGGGCTGGAATGTCCTCCAGGGGTCATGTTTGCGGGGGGACACCTAGGTCTGGAGCACCACATAGGGGGGATTAGAATATAAGAATTCGCCAGGCGTGGTGGAGCACACCTGTTAATCCCAGCGGCTCTGGAGGTGGAGGCAGGAAGATCGCAAGTTCAAGACCAGAGGCAGTCTGCGTTACTTAATGAGACCCTGTCTCGAAAAGTAAAAACAATGGGCTGAGGGTACAGCTCAGTGGTCCAGCACTTGCAAAGCACGCAAGCGCAAGGCCCTGGGTTCAACCCCCAGTACCAAAAAAAAGGAAAGAAGAATTGCTTCCCACATGTGCAAGCCTGCTGCAGGCACTGACTTCTGCTGAACAGGTGGGGCGGGAATGGGAGTGCAGATGTGAGCAGCAAGCGGTTCTTTTCTTCCAGACCCCCACCTTCTGTCTGCTGTGAGGGCTCCATGGGCAAGGACACAGCCAGCAGGAGAGGGGAGGTGACAGCCGAGCCCTGCCACTGAGATCCACAGGAGGGTTTGGGGGTGTTTCCTGCTGAATGAAAGACACTGAGGTTCCCCCCCCACCACCACCCTGCATCTGAAATAGGTTTGTTCTAGAATCCTTGTGCCTGCAGCTGTATCCCTGTGGCATCTGATCCCGTCAGATCTCAGAAGCTAAGCAGGGCCGGGCCTGGTTAGTACCTGGATGGGAGACCGCCTGGGAACACCAGAAGCTGTAGGCTTGGGAGAAGGACCTGGCAACCCCCTCCCAAAAATCAGTCTGCCATTGAAAACCCTATGCACAGCAGAGAAGCACTGACAATCGTATTTCCCCTGTTGTACAGAGGGTCGCTATGAGTCGGATACCGACTCGACGGCACCTAACAACAACAACAACAAGAATCCTTGTGCCTGTCTGTCCCAAGAGGATCCCCGCACCAAAAGTGACATTCTGCCCTCTTGCCTCATTTGGCACCCACTATCTTCTCACTTTACATGTGTGGAAACTGAGGCCCCAGACCTAATGCGGTGAGAGGCCACCCTGGGAGCCTGGATGCAGAATAGGGGGAGAAGTCCCCGCCCCAGCTGGCCTCCTCAGGGCACTGGCCACACGGCTGGACGTTGACCAGCAGAGGGCAGCAGGGCCCAGGGAGAGGAGGCTTTCTGAGTTTGGGGGAGGCTGGCGGGGTAGGCGTGGAGATCTGCGCCAGCGCTCCTGCCTGGGGCACGCACAGCTAGTGAGACACCGCTTCCACCAACTGCCACCTGCTAAGCCATTGCCCACTCCATGAACATCTTACTGAACAAAAGCTGAGGCCTCCAGGGGCAGAGGGACTCTGACGATTCGGCAAGTCTGTGCAAACCTAGAATGGAATCGTGCTGTCCAAAATCTTGTTCCCAGGTCAGGGAGAAGGAGACGTTCATTTGACTCCAGGCCCTGCGCTTACCCAGCCACAGGATTAGAGTCGAGTGTGAAGGCGGCAGTGAGACCCAGGGAGTCATCACAGCGAGGCACCTCCCACAGGGACACTACACCCTCAGCCCCAGTGACCCACACGGGTGTGAGTTTGTCCCCGTTACTCTAAGGGAGGTAGGTGGGGACTGAGGGCCACCAACCCTGCTCTTTCTTGACCCATCCCAGAATTTGCAACACAGTTCTGGGAGATGATCAAAATAGTTAAAACCGTGTCAAGGAATCCCCAAAGGCGCTTCCAGAAAGTGAGATGCTGTGGGGCACTGCGGGGCGGACACCAGGGGGCTGGGAGTGGCAGAGGGGAGGGGCAGGGATGGGCTGCTCCCCTGAGGAGCCCAGGAGCTTCCTGCTGGAGAACCAACCTGCCAGAAACCTGGCTCCCGTGTGGGGCGCCAGGAAAGGTCATCTGTGCCCAGAACTCTCTTCTCCCTGTACTTCCCCCAGCAGTGGCAAAGGACACCGGCCAAGGTGGGACCCTGGGACTTCCAGCTGGCTCAGCCCCTCGGCTTCAGACACTCCCAGCTCTCCAGCAGTTTTCACTTCCCTACCCCATCACCTTCCCCTCAAGTCAAAAAAAGAATGGCCCCATGAGTACCTCACACTAACGTCATTGTCACAAGTCCCTAGGTCACTCTCCCTGCAAGTTCCCATTCTCTTGATTACACCTCCGCCCCACCCCTGGCCAATGACCCAGGAGTTTGAAGAAGCTCATACCTTGGGACACCCTGATCACATCTCAGGAGTCAGGGTCACAGTGGAGCCCCTATGACCCTTGTGTCCGCTTCCATCTCCAACTTGGGAACGTCATTGTATGGGCTGGTGCTGGACGGTCCCAGAACATGACTGTGTTCAGGTGGCTGGTCATGAGGGCAGGTCCACAGACAAGTTCTGGCCCTTTTCTGCTCAAACTAACAGCCACTTCTGATGTTTGAAGCCTATTTATTCTTTTCTTTTCTTTTTTTTTTTTTTTCCCGGTACTGGGGGTTGAACCCAGGGCCTTGTGCTTGCATGTTCTGCAAGTGCTGTGCCACTGAGCTGCACCCTCAGCCCACCCCCCCTTTTTTTAACTTTTTGAGACAGGGTCTCACTAACTTATGCAGACTGCCTCTGGTCTCGAACTTGTGATCCTCCCTCCTCCAAGCCGCTGGGACTACAGGCATGCGCCACCGTGCCCAGCTATTCATTTATTTGTTTAGATACAGAGTCTCTCTATATGGCCCAAGCTGGCCTCAAACTTGCAATCCACCATGCCTGGCGTGTCATGCAATTTTTAATTCTGCTTTTTCTCACTTAATGTTTTAGCACAAACTTCCCTATATCCCATAATACTTGTGCATATCATTTGAAAAGCTTTTTCCTTTGGAATCATTTTAAACAAGAATTACAAAAATAGTACATGGAATCCCTGTACGCTTTCATCAAGCTTCTTCTAATGTTAACATTAACTTATCAAACTAAGAAATTCATATGAATACTATTAATTTATGTGTCTGTAGCCCTACCATCATAGCATCCAGTCCCATCTGATACCAGAAGCTAGGCAAGGTTGGTTTGGTTAAGTTCTTGGATGGGAGACCACGTGGGAATACCAGGTACTTCAGGCTAGGGAGAAGGACTTGGCAGCCTACTCCTGAAACAATCCTCCATTGAAAACTCTATGAATAACAGAGAAGTACTGACATAGTGCCAGGCATTTCAGGCATGTGCCACCACACTCGACTTTATTTTACTCATTTTTACAGAGTTGAAGACTGAACCCAGGACCTTGCATGCTAGGTGACTCTACAACTGAGCTACACACCCAGTCCAAAAAGATTCTTTTTAAAAATTAGCCAAAGTAGTCACTGGAAATCCTAGCAGTCAGGGGAAATCTTCTGAGTTAGTGGAATCCTACCCTTCCTTGAGCTCTGTTTTTATGTCAATGTTTCTGTGGAGGAGGCTGTGCCTGGAGGGCTCCTACGGTCCCTAATGGCCTCAAGGCCTGACTGCTACACCCCTGAGTGAGGAGCCTCCACACTGGTACCCAGCTGGTCAACCAGCTGAGTGCAGGTCCAGAGACTGAGGGCCACTCCACTCAGCTTCCTGCAGTGCACATCTGTGTTCAATAAACACTTGTGGAGGCCTGACATGATGTTGCCCATCTGTAATCCCAGCACTCAAGAGGCCAAGGCAGGAGGATCGTGTGTTCAGAGTCAGCCTGGGCTACACAGCAAGACCCTGTCTCTAAGTAAATAATAAATAAATGCCGTTGAGCTGTACATGACCCGAACTGCCCACTTCCACAGTCAGATTGTTGTTAGGTACCTTTGAATCATGGCCGACTCATAGCAATCCTCATAGGGTTATCAGTGGTTGATTGTTTGGGGATTGCCTGAGGAGTGGATTGCCATGTCCGTCTCCCATTTTTATGGTGCTGGGAATCGAACCCAGGACCTCAGAGACTGCAGAGCATTGCTCTACCAACTGAGCTAAATCCCAGCCCCACAGTCAGATAGGATGGTGCAATTCACACCTGCTTATGGGATTCTAGTCCTGGCGGTGAGCAGTCTCACCAGGGGAGACCTCCAGAGGTGTAAACAAAGATGCTGGCAGCCCACCACGGAGATGTAAATAGCCCCTAATGGTTCATTCACTCAGCCTCACATCAGGAAGATCCACAATTTCAAGTCAGACTTGTGCAGCACTTTGTCCCAATGAGCTCAGTTTGGAGCCCCTGGCCACCATCCTACCCCTAGGCTGGGTCCACCCAGGACATAACCCATCCTTCCTGGGGCTCTGGGCTATGGGCAAAATAGCTCCTGGGGTCTCCTCAAGATTACTGGCCCCTCTTTCCATCTCCAAACCAGCCTCATCAGCAGAAGAGAATATGTTGTTGTGTTGTTGTTAGGTGCCGTCAAGTCGGTGTCCAACTCACAGCGACCCTATGTACAATAGGTGAAACACTATTGTCAGTGCTTCTCTGCTATTCATAGGGTTTTCAATGGCGGATTGATTTTTCAGAGTGGTTTGCTGAGTCCTTTTCCCAAGCCTACAGCACCTGGTGTTCCCAGGTGGTCTCCTATCCAAGTACTAACCCAGGCCCATCCCTGCTTAGCTTCTGAGATCTGACAGGATCAGATGCCACTGTGCTTCTGCTGCAGGCAGAAGAGAGCATAGCAGGTATTAAAAGCTTGTGAGAGGGGTAGGAGAAGAGGGTAATGGTGGGTGAATACGTTGAAAGCACTCTATGAAATGTTTGAAAATATATGAAAATGGCACAATGAAGCCCATTATTTTATATAATTCACACACACACACACACACACACACACACACACTTTTTTTTTTTTTCAGTACTGGGGTTGAACCCAGGGCCTCCCTCTTGCATGCTTTGCAAGTGCTGGACCACTGAGCTGCACCCCCAGCCCATTTTTTTTAACTTTTTGAGACAGGGTCTCACTAAATTTCACAGACTGCCTCTGGTCTCAAACTTGCGATCCTCCTGCCTCCGCCTCCCAAGCCGCTGGGATTACAGGTGTGCGCCACTGCGCCTGGCACACACACATTTTTAAAGGCTTTCCTTAGCTGGGCGCAGTGGCGCGCACCTGTAATCCTTGTGACTTGAGCCTGAGGCAGGAAGATCACAAGTTTGAGCCCAGAGATAACCCGCATAATTTAGCAAGAGCCCGTCTCAAGATAAAAAATTAAAAAGGGGCTAAGGGTGCAGCTCAGTGGTAGAGCACTTGCCTAGCAGGTGCAGGGCCCTGGGTTCAATACACTGGTACTAAGAAAGTAAATAAAAAGTCTAGCTGGGGCAGGGATTATAGGGCCCATGTGTTAGATAGAGGTCTGGGCACCTGCAGGGCACAAATCACAGCTGTTCATCTTCCAAAAAGGGCTCTGAGCCCCTCGTTCTTCCATCGCAATATCTCCAGTCCAGTCTCACAGGGCCATGGTCTGGGGTCACCTGGGCAGGGGCTGGGCTCCGGGATGTGGGTGCGAGATGAGGAGGGGCGGAAGGGTAATGGAGGTGAGGGCAGGATTACTGTGGAGCCTGGTGGGAGGGTGAGAAGCAGAGGGGGGTTGGGCAGGCGAGCTGGATGGGCTTGCAGGCCATCTGGATGGAGGATGCTTGAGTGTACGCTCGACTTGAAGGCTGGTCAGCGTCCAGGGCCGAGAGAAGTAAAAGCCAAGCTGACCCGTCCTCCTCCTGCCCCAGAGCTGCTCCAGAATTACTCTCTCCACAGACAGGGCAAAGCCTGAGCGGCAGAGGAGGCTGTCAGGCTCCATGGGAGGCCGGGGACCCCCTTCCTTTGTGAGCAGCTGGGGCATCGGTGTGCTGGTGGTCTGGAGGGAGCAGCCTTTTGGTACGTGGCCACGCTCTGATTCCTGCCCATCCGGGTGTCATCTCTGAGGAGGTGATGGAAAAGGTCCCTTAGCCTCTGGCCGGGCTCCATCTCTAAAGCAATGTTGAACAAATGTGTCTCCCAGCCACACTGGAAGACCTCGGAAGAGGGGCTTTCTGCATTATCACTTCAGTCCCCAGAGAGCCGGAGTAACAATCCAGTCCTAGTTAAAGCTGGGAAGGCTCAGGACTGTGGATGAGGTGGAGAGAAAAGGTCACGTCTTCCTGCTCTTTGCAAACCAACTCCTCAGCTATTTCGTGTGGACGCATCTCACTCCCCAGCCAGCAGCAGTGCCTGGCCTGTCCCCTTCTGCCTTGCTGTGCCCCAGGCTGGCACCCAGGGAATCTTCTTCTTCATCTGAGCCCCTACACTTTATCTATCCATGCCCGGCCATCCTTCAAGGTCCCTTTCCTACAGAAGGCTCTTGGTGGCCAGCCCGCTGGGCTGACAGCCGCAGCGGCTGCAACTCCTTTTATCAGCCTCAGTGGACGGACACAGCCCAGTGCTGCTGCCTGTAGCCTGAGAAGTTCTGCACTCAGCGACCTCTACTCAGATGGGGCTGGGTCCTTGGCTCCGTGGCAGAAAAGAATTTCAGGACAAGTCAGAGTGAAACAAAGTTAGTGAGCTTATTAATCAGGGATAAGAGACAGTTCAAACTTTCGATTTAAGCATGGGCATTCAGAGAGAAAAAAGAAATGCTTAAGAAAAGAGCAATTGTATGTGTCCAAGATACAGATGGACCTGAGCTTCTCAAGAGAGAGAAGAGCCTCCGAGTAGCTTAGCAATAGCTATAGGTATGATTTTGTGACTTTTGAAATTATATTGCTCAAAGATGTAGTGTTACTTCCCAGTTCAAAGCTTAAGCAACAACGAGCTGGTTTACTTATTTCCCCTTTTGTAAATGAAATCAGAAGGCGGCTTTACAAGGTACAAATGTTTAGGTTTAGGGACTCAGGGCCAAAATAAGTAAAAGGAAGAAGTTTCATTGCTTAGTGGATTTTAAGGAACTTCTTTAGTAAAATGAGGCTATAAGATGGGCTGGAAGTGCATTATACAAGTTTACAGATAAGGAAAGAGTCCTATTAAAATGTAAACATTTTTTTTTTTCTGGTACTTGGGAGTTGAACTCAGAGCCTTGCCCATACTTTGCAAGTGCTCTGCATCCCCAGCCCATTATTATTATTTTTTTATCTTTAGACAGGGTCTCGCTAAGTTATGCAGGCTGCCTCTAGTCTTGAACCTGAACCTTCACTCCTCCTTCCCCCCATCCCCCCCTCGAGTTGCTGGGATTACAGGCATGAGTCACCCGCCCTTGGCAAGTCCCTAATCTTGTTTGTGAGATGCTCAGAGAAGCAGATGATTACAGAGGAGAGAGTAAGGTTAAACTCAGAGGTTACGGACATTTGGACCCTAAGCATGGCTTATTTTAACATTTTCATTTGAAGTATCTCCCCAGAATAATGTCTCTTTGCAGGCAGTCCTCACGGTAGTTTTCTTTTCTAGTTGTGTTGAATTCGTTGATTCTCCACCAACGAGTCTGCAGCCAGATCCTGGGATTACAGTTCCTTTTTCTTCTCATGCCCCCTTAATTTTCCTGTCTTTCTATCCTGCTTCACTTTAACATTTGCCTCATGTCACTTGTCACAGGCAGCCTTCTGTGTGTTAAAGGAGGAACACAGACTTACCTGTATTTTTATTTTTGTGATGCTGGGGATTGAGCCCAGGGCAAGCGGTCTACTGCTGAATTGCACCCCCAGCCCTCTGTAGCCTGACAGATCCTCCAAGCTGGATGTGACCATTGGAAACTTAAAGTGGAACAGCTGTGATGACCTGGGGACCTTGGCCTACATTCATGACAACAAAATCTACCAGTTAAGGGCTGGGCTTATCACCGTGGAGGGCCTCTTAGCCCTCGCTCCTGGGGGGAGGAGGAGGGCCACCTGACAAGCCCCGCCATGTCCCTGACCACTACATAAGAGGGAAAGGATTGGCTGCAGGTGGGTCTTGTAGGTGGTACAACATCCCATGGGACTTCTTGGGGGGAATTCCTCAGGGATTCTTCCCAGCGGCAGAGCCATAGGTAAATGCCTTCCACTGCTCTCCGTGGGTCACCCATGCCCCTATGAACTTACGGCTTTGTCAAATTTAAATTGAAGCACCTGTTCTCTGGTCTGTCCGTGTTTTCACTGTCTGGAGTGAGAGACAGAGTCTCGCTATGTGGCCCAGGCTGGCATACAACTCGATGTCCTCTTGCCTCTGCCTACCAAATGCTGGGATGACAGGTGTGTGCCGCTGCGCCTGGCCACTTCTGTTTGCGTTTTAAAGGGATAATGTTTCACTCTGTTTCCCAGGCTGGCCCCAAACTCCTGGGTTCAGATGCTCCTCCTGTCTCAGCTGCGACCACACAGCAGCTAATTTAGTACATTCTTAGCAGATGTTTGAGCCAGGGGTAAAGAGCCACTGAGCTACATCCCTACTCTTCACCTGTATTTTTCTTTTTCTTCCCTTCCCTCCCTTCTTTCTTCTTTTCCTCGTTTCCCTTTCTTTCTTCTTTCCTTTTTTTCCTTCCTTTATCCCTTCCTCTCCCCTCCTCACTTTTCTTTCTCTTTCCTTCTTTCTCTTTCTTTTCTTTTGCTTTCTTTCTTTCTTTGACAAGGTCTTGCTGTACAGCTCAGGCTGGCCCTTAACTCGTGATCCTCCTGCACCTTGCCTCATTTGCATCTTTAAATAAACTACTGGGGAGCTGGGGTGCAGGAGCCTGGGAACAGCACTACCTGGGATCAAACCCTGAGTCTGCCTTATTTGAGCCACCTCTCCGCATTTCCCCTTCTTTGAAGTGTGGGAATAACCCTAACTTCCTCAAAAGGAGCCCAGGATTCAGGGTGAAGGGTTTGGGAAGGCTGAGCCCTCAGGGAGAGGGAGTGATTTGGGCCTGTGGGTGTGGCTGTCAGAGGTAGAGCATGGGTCTAGTATGCAAGATCTCCCCTCCCCTGGCTTTTGCAGTGGTGGAGATCAAACCCAGGGCCTCTTCCGCTCTAGGCACTTGCTCTACCCCTGAGCCACCCCCAGCCCCAAAGTGAATGGTTTTCTTTTTCTTTTTCTTTTTTTCTTTTCTTTCTTTTCTTTCTTTCTTTTTTTTTTTTTTTTCAGTACTGGGGGTTGAACCCAAGGCATCGTGCCTGCATGCTCTGCAAGTGCTGGACCACTGAGGTGCGCCCTCAGCCCATTTTTTTTACTTTTTTTTGAGACAGGGTCTTGCTAAATTACGCAGACTGCCTCTGGTCTCAAACTTGCGATTCTCCTGCCTCCACCTCCCAATCAGCTGGGATTACAGGCGTGCACCACTGTGCCCCGGCAAGTGAATGGTTTAAAGAGCACTTCTGGCTGCCAGCAGAGACCAGCCTAGCAGTGGCAGGGACACCTTGGGAGGAGGGAGGCAGGTCAGAGAATGCTGCTATCAGGGCCTCTACCCACCTGCCTTCTTCCCTCTCTACTTTCCCTGAGGGAGGCAGGCTGCCTCCCCCCAGGCTGGCTCCTCCTGGAGCGGGACCTTGGTGCAGGGATTTTCTTTCCAACTGTCCTTCCTTTACCATATCTGCAAGACCACATGCAAAACCCATTGTCCCCAGCCCAGCCATTGGGAGGCTGAGGCAGAAGTATCACTTGAGCCCAGGAATTGGAAGCCAAACTGGGCAACAGAGAGGGACTTGTCTCAAAAAACAAAAACATTGTCCCGAGAAAGCTGTAGTGAAGGATGTCACCCAAGTCTGACATATTCTCTGGGAACTGACCACTCTTTCTGTGTCCTCATGCCCTGTCCTGGTTCACCCAGAGCCCTGACCGAGCTCTCCACTGTTCTCTGGAGCCTTGGATGTGGCGCTCCACCCTGGGCCTCAACAGTCCCTGTCCTCTGCCTCTGCCCAGGGGCTGCTCAGGCCATTAACTGCACATATGTAGGACAGCGAGAGCATTAGTGAGCTGACAGCCTCTGCAAGCAGCCCTATACAAAGACAGAGGGCAGCTAGTGCAGAAATGAAAACCTCGAGGCCTCTTCCATACTGTCTCCCAGAGGTCCCCAGCCAGACTGAGCTAGCACTGTGCTATGCTGACACTCTCTTGTGATGCCAGGAAGCAATGGCACGCCATAGTTCTGTCAGTCATGCGGGTAAATAATGGATACTCAGCATTTTATGCCACTAAGCCGCGATGGTCATTAGGTTAGGTACATCAAACGCATTTTTGACTTGTACTTTCAACTTACAGTAGGTTTATTGGGATGCACCCTCATTACCTCATATTGAAGAGCATCCGAACTTACACTTGAATCCTTGTCTCAGAATTACTTTTGGGTAAATTCAATGATACACTCACTTGCCTACTTTAAGACCAGGGTCTATTGTATTTGTCTTTCTATTCCCAGTACCCGGTATACAATATCAGGCACATGGAAGACTAAGTAGATAAATGAAGAAACTTTTGGCCCTTCTGTATTCTTCCAGAGTCCACATCTGTAGAGAAATATGCCCTCAACCTTTAGCTAACAGGAACAAATTCCAATTTAGTCAGAGTTCTTGGCTGTAAGCAACAGAAACTGACCCCAGATAAGCAAAACAGCAAGGAATGTTAATGGAAGCTTGTGTTTGTGGCGTCTGGCCACTGCCTGCCAGGTGCTCAGCATCGGGTCAAGGCTGCTTTCCCCACAGCTTGCCTTGAGTGTATGGTATCACCCTTTCTACAGCGTTGGAGATGATCAGGGACCATCCTGTTCCCATCTTGGGTTGCAAACTCACCACCAGCTCCTTCTCCCAAGGCTCTCTTCTCTCTTCCTCTTCTTCCTCCATCTCCACTCCTACTGGGTGGGCCTTCCTGGCAGGGACTCAGTGTCCTTTATCCCCACCCTCTCATGTGAGTTTTTGCTCAGATGCAAATACTTAGGGTGCCAGCAACATCTTGCCTTCCTCCAATGGCTGCTTTTACAAGTTCCACCTCTTCCCTGGCAAACCCTCTGATCTGTCCCTGTGCCCTCCAGGCGCTATACTGTGACTTACTCTCATGTTCACTGGCATTTACTGAGAAAGGAAATGACAATTTTCTTTTTTTCTTTCTTCTTCTTTTTTTTTTTTTTTTGGTGGTACTGGGGGTTGATCCCGGGGCCTCACGCCTGCATGCTTTGCAAGTGCTGGACCACTGAGCTGCACCCCCAGCCCTTTTATTTTTTTTCCTTACTTCCTGAGACAGGGTCTCGCTAAGTTACATAGACTTCCTCTGGTCTCGAACTTGCAATCCTCCTGGCTCTGCCTCCCAAACCGCTGGGATTACAGATGTGCGCCACCACGCCCAGCTGGAAATGACAATTTTCAAGGCCTGATTCCAGACACAGTGGAGCAAACAAGCATGTGGCAAGCTCCAGTCTTCGGGACGCTCACTCCACAGGAGGGAGAGCAAGAGACGCTCACGGCTCACCGGAGACCCGAAACACAAGACAGCATGCAGCAAATAGCAATGGGGTGGATGGGTCTGCCGTGCTGGGGGAGCTCCCAGGGGCAGCAGGGGAGGCCTGGGGCTGGTATCTGGAGGCAGAAGAAGAGGGAGAAGAGGGCATGGCAGAGGAGGAGGGATGAGTGTAGGAGGGCTCATCCCTCCCAGGAGAGTCCAGGGGAATCCCTTCAGGGAGAGGTAGGGAGCTGGCCAGGTGGTGAAGGAAGGCCAGGGCCATGGACAATATTTGAAGTTGTGAGAACACCTGGGATCTCAAGGGAGAGAAAAACTAAGAATGGAGGTCTGGGCCTTGCAGAAAGCCCATGGGCAACAGTGGAGGGGAGACACAGGCTGGAGCCTGAGAGCAGCAGAAACTCCTGCGTATGGCTCACCTTGGGCCAAAGAGGCCTGTTTTGGACTCTAAGCTCTCCTTCTTGGGTGGGGTCCCTGTGGGCAGTGCCTGGGCTTGCCCAGGCCCTCAATGACATGTGGCATGATCTTCTGGTCATGAGCCAGCTTCCTGTGCTCCCTCACGCTGCCTCCCAAACCCACCCACTGCTTCCACTTCTGTGGGGTGCAAGACTGTCGACGGAATGTGGGAAGCTAAGTGACGATGTGGCTTCTATCAGAAAGATAGGAGTTGCTTCCAGGCGCGGTGGTGCACTCCTGTAATCCCAGCGGCTGGGGAGGCGGAGGCGGGAGGATCGCAAGTTCAAGACCAGAGGCAGTCTGCGTAACTTAGCGAGACCCTGTCTCAAAAAGTGAAAAAATGGGCTGAGGGCGCAGTTCAGTGGTCCAGCACTTACAGAGCATGCAGGCGCGAGACCCTGGATTCAACCCCCAGTACCACCAAAAAAAAAAAAAAAGAAAGAAAGAAAGATAGGAGTTGCTTTCTCCACTCTTTCTCCACTCGTCTCAGTCTGTTCATGCTGCTATAACAAAATAGATATCTGAGACTGGTAATTTATAAAGAACAGAAATTTATTCTCGCAGTTCTGGAGGCTGGGAAGCCCAAGACCAAGGTGCCAGCATCAGGTGAAGGCCTTCTTGCGGTGCCCTTGTATGGCAGAAGAGTGGGAGACAGCAAACTCTCTCCTGCAAACCCTTTTTATAGCAATGTTAATCCACACACCGCCCATTAGACCCCACTTCCTGGCACTGTTACAGTGGGAAGTTTCCAACACAAGAATTATGGGGGAAACATTTGGACCATAGCAACTCCCAAGAATATTCCAGGGGTTTGCAAGTATAACTCAATCTCCTATGCCCCTATCTTCAAGACAATTTCCCTGTGCCAGCCATGGTAACCTCTTCCCAGGCTCAGGGGAAGACATGTCTTCTGTCAGCTGATGCTAATCTCCAGTGTTAGGAGTACCTGGCCCTCCTGGCTGCTCCAGCACTGAGTACCTTTTGCCCTACCTCTGATCCCTTAGTTCCAGCCTCCCTCTCCACAGACACACTCTGCTCTCCCATTACAACCACACCCTGTCCTCCCTCTGCTCCTCTCTTCACAGCCAGGTTCCTCAGCGAGGGGTGTAGGCCTGCCCTCTTCATTTCCCGTTCATTCTTGGTCAATGCGTTATGACTGCCCTACCCCCAACTTCCTGGGGAAGGTCACTCTGATGTCATAATGGCTCCATCTAGGAGTGGCCTTCCTACCCCAACCCCTCCCTCCTCACAGTCTTCTCCATGCAACTTTCATTCTTGGTCTCTCCTACCTCTCTGGACTCTCGCTCCCAGTTTTTTTCTTTTCTTTTCTTTTCTTTTTTGAGGTGCTTGGGTTGAACCCAGGGCCTCACACATACTTTGCAAGTACTCTACCACTGGGATGGATCCCTAGCCCACTCTTAATTTTAATTTTGAGCCAGGGTCTTGCTAAATTATGCAGGCTGCCTCTGGCCTCGAACTTGGGATCCTCCTGCCTCTGTCTCCTGAGTCGCTGGGATTACAGGCATGCTCCTTGCTCAGCTCATTCTCAGCTGTTTCACAGGCTCCTCTTCCTCTGGTGGCCACTGTGTCTATCCCTTCATTCCTCAAGCACTTACTGGACACCTGCCATGGGCTAGACACAGGTTCTTTCTCTGCAGGCCTGTCCCAGGGATTCTGGCCTCCCTCCTCTACACATTTTCCATAGGCCGTCTTATTCTTCCAGTGATCTTGATCTGCTGCTGCTTTTTGTGCCTCCAACTCCAGTGCAGACTGCCCTCCTCCATTCTAAGCCTTTTAAATCCAGGAGGCGTCTCAGAGTCCCTCACAGTGTATTCAGGTGTGACCTTGCCCTGTTGGACAGAAATACAAGAGTCACCCATGACCCCTCCCTCTTCTTCACATTCCACACACCCAACATGCAACCAAGTCCTATTGAGTCCTCCTCCTTTACCTCCCCTTTATTTCTGTCTCCAAGAAGGGGTCTCTTCCCCAACTCTTGGGGTCAAGCAGTCCTCCCGCCTCAGCCTCCTGAGTAGTTGGGACTAGAGGCTCAGGCCTCCTCACCTTACCCTTCTGACTGCTCAAGACCATGTCCTTAGTTTCTCTCAACAGATGAACGGAACACCTTTCTCACCAGCACTCTGGTTTTCTGTCAGAGTTCTGAGACATAAACTTGACCTTGTGATGCCCTGTATTTAGGAGCCACATAGGTTGTTCTGCCTTGAGGATACACTCTTTTTTTTTTTTTTTTTTTTTTTTGAGACAGGGTCTCGCTAAATTACTCAGACTGCCTCTGGCCTCGAACTTGTGATCCTCCCGCCTCCGCCTCCCGAGTCACTGGGATTACAGGCGTGAGCCACCATGCCCGGCCCGAGGATACACTTTTAGCTTGCTTTAAGCCTTGTTTAACCTGGCCAGGCCACCCTGCAACTTACATGACACTCCACCTCTGCCTCTTTGCTCCCACCACACTGGCCTGCTTTCTGAGTATGCCAATGTCTGGTCCCACAGAGGGTCTTTGCCGAAGCTCTTCCTTCCACCTTTTTGTCACAACAACCTCAATTCCAACGTTTCCTCCTAGGAGAAGCTGCCCCTATTTTATTTGCTGGATTTATCGACTAAATCATCTGTGATTTTCCGAGTAAACTGTAAGCTCAGAGTTATTTCACAGACTTGCTTATACATGGCTTATATACAGCACTCACTAGGCTCCGGGGGTTGCTCTAGTGCGAGACTATTAACCCACTTAGTTTCTGTAACAACTGTGTTGAGGAAGGACTCCTGTGCGCGTTGCATGAGGAAACCAAAACCCAGGGTGGTACCTTTTGGGGGAGGTGACATGTCCACTGCATGGTGCAGCAGGATGGGGGACACAGCGTGTCTCCAGGGTCCCTGCTGGACCATGACATTATGTTGTCTCTCAGAGCACAGCTCTGTGGCGGTTGTGTTTGCAGTGCCCAGAACAGTACCTGCCACGTGGGCCACCACATGGATGACCGTGGAAGACCCAGCCCCATCCACTTGCTGCATGGGATGGGAGTGGTCCCCCAGGACAAGATCCCCCGGCCCTCTTCTCTGCAGACTCAGTTCTTGTCTGTTGCTGGCCTCCTGCTGAATCCAAAGGACACTGTTGTTGTTGTTGTTAGGTGCCATCGAGTCGGTATCCGACTCATAGCGACCCTCTGTACAACAGGGGAAACACTATTGTCAGTGCTTCTCTGCTGTTCGTAGGGTTTTCAATGGCAGATTGATTTTTGGGAGGGGGTTGCCAGGTCCTTCTCCCAAGCCTACAGCTTCTGTTGTTCCCAGGCGGTCTCCCATCCAGGTACTAATCAGGCCTGACCCTGCTTAGCTTCCGAGATCTGACAGGATCGATGCCACAGGGCTACAGCTGCAGGCCCGGAGGACACTAGGCATGGGAAACGATCTTACAATGTCTTCCTGGTAACCAGTAATTTTTTTGGTGGCGGAGAGACAGGGTCTTGCTGTGTACCCCAGGCTGGCCTCAAACTCACGTGGATTCTCCAGTCTCGGCCTCCTGAGTGCTAGGATTACAGGTGTGAGCCACAATCCCCAGTGTAGCCAGTAATTTTTAAGTCAGCTCAAATATTCCTCCTCCACGACGCCTTCCCTGACTAGACACCCCTCCCCCACATCAGAACTGACCACTCCCACCTTTGTGCCCTCAAAGTCTCCTGTAGAGACCGTGTATATCCTGTGTAGACCTGACGTCCGTCATAGCACCCAATCCTGGTTTCCACCCAATGTGCACACAGAGTTATTATCGGACCCATTCACGTTTTCCAAGGGTGTCAGTTGGGAGGCTAATTCCTTTGGTCACCTGACTTGCCCCCTGACAATGTGGCCTTGTGCTATGCATGTTGCAACTTCAGTGCCAAGCATAGTGCCCTGTACAGGCTGGTGCTCCTTCTGAGGAAGGAAGGAATGAACAAAACATTTGATCTGACAGGAGGAAACGCCATCAATTTGACAAGCAGCAGAATGTGCACTGGACCAGCTCTCAGAAGATATGGTTTATGGTGACAATTTCATTACTAAGTTAGCTGCATGACCTTGGCCAAGATGCTTAACATCTTTGGGCCTCGGACTGCCAGTTTTTAAAAGGTGCAGCCTGGATTAAATGACCTCCAATCTCTAGGCCAGTTCTAAGATTCTGTGATCCAGAGCTAATGTCCCCTTAACAGACCAACCGATGCTCTTCAGAAGAAATTAGCATAGTACCAGGCAGTCCTGGGGATCAAGAGTATTGCTCCAGCTCCTTCTGAAGCTGGGCAGGAACCATTTTCCTTCTTTCCTTTTCCAACTCTGTCAAGCTGCTGTTTCTGTTTCTCTCTTTGGTTAATATATAGGTTGGCATATTCAAAGTGGCTGGTCTTTGCTTTTGCTTTTCTCTCCAATTAAACTGTATGCTCTTTGAGGGCAGGGTTCTCATCTTGTATTTTAAATATTGAGGATCCAGCAGGTAGCTAGAAATTGGCATGTATTTTGTGGTGATAATGGTCATTAGAAAGCAATCAAATGGGGGACAGTGGCTGTCAGGTTTCATCCAGGTACACCAGAGGATGAAGAGACAGCAGTGGAAATTAGAGGTACTGTTCTACTATCAACAGCATGCAAATTACATTATGTATTAAGGAACAATTTAAATGGACATACAGAAACGTAGTCTCTCCAAGAGGAATGACATGGACTCAGAAAAAGAAAACCATTGTAGGTTCTATATCTTCCAGCAAGTTGGAACTGTGGATTCTATTTACTTAATTTCCTGTTTTTGTTGTTGTTGTTGTTGGTACTAGGGAGCCAACCCCAAAACTGCATACACGCTAGCCAAGTACTCTACCCTGAGCTGTGTCTCCAGCCCTTTTTTATTTTATTTTAAGACAGGACCTTGCTAAGTTGCTCTGGCTGTCCTAGAACTTGTGATCCTCATGCTTCAGTGCCTAGAGCAGCTGGGACCACTTTTCTGAGTGTGTTGACAATAAAAACTCATAAAATAGACTGTTGGAATTACTACCTCAGTAATAAACACTAAAATGAAACAAACTGCTAAAATATATTATAGAAAATACCTACATTTATGCAAAGTATAAACTTCACTCACAGAAACATATGCATTAGAAATATAGATGAGTAAATGTTGCAATCAGTTCCAAAAATAAAGGAGTAATGTGTAGAAGTAGGGCCTCCTACACTTCTTTTCTTTTTCTTTTTTTTTTTTCCGGTACTAGGGTTTGAACCCAGGGCCTCGAGCTTGCATGCTTTGCAAGTGCTGGACCACTGAGCTGCACCCCCAGCCCTTTTTTTTTTTCTTTACTTTTTGAGACAGGGTCTCGCTTGGTCTCAAACTTGCGATCCTCCTGGCTCCGCCTCCCAAGCCGCTGGGATTACAGGCATGGGCCACCATACCCAGCTCCACATTTCTTATATCAGTAAAATTATGCAGAGATAGAAAGCTAACTAAGGATATGCAACTCACAAATAAGATAATTAGATCAACAGCAGAAGCAGATCTAGTCATTATGACAAATCAAAACATGAACTCCAAGCTCTGTCAAATCAAGTATGATTGCACAAACTATAACCTTAAAAATCTCACCTTCAATGCAGTTAATATGGTTTTGTAGTCCCCCAGAGACTGGGAAGATAGATTTAGCCAGAAAGAAAGGGAAGACTTAATACATTTCAGAGTTTAAATATTTAGCAAGCATTTGCGGGGGGGGGAAGATTGTCATTTAAAAATTACACACTTCAAATATAACGAACAGTATAATTCAAGAAGCATTTTGGAAAGAAATAGACTGGAGATATTAAGTCTACACTACCACATCAAAAGCTGTGCTCTGATGCAGACCCTGAAATTGGAGATGGCCCAGAAAAGCAAAGCATAAAGACTAGATCACATGAGAACCTGTATTAGAAAGAGAGTGAAGAACTTGGCCTAAGATTCAAATGCTCCCTCCCCTCTGGTTTGCAGCAGGAAGGGCTTTAGTTGCTTGCATTTCTACTCCAGCTGCAATGACAGCTAAGGAACATTTTCCCTGGAGGAATTCCTATTGCATCAGCCCTCTGCTCTAGAACATTCATGCCTTACTCTATCAAAACCACACTTCTCTACAGGGATTCAAAGCCCTCCAGCCTTTACGTTCCCCCCTCCTCAAAACTGTCACTGCAGTGCTTTATCCGTTTGTTCAATAAACATGAACGCATGGGTGTCTGCTCTGCCTGGCACTGATTCCCGCCACCCCTCCCCTAGGACTGGGGGTGTTGAACCCAGGGCTTTGAGCACACTGGCATGTGCTCTACTACCAAGCTGCACCCTCAACCACTCTTATTTTTATTTTTTGTTCTGAGACGGGGTCTTGCTAAGTTGTGCAGGCTGCTTCTGGCCTTGAACTCATAAGCCTCCTGCCTCAGCCTCCCACATCACTGGGATTACAGGAGTGTGCCACTGCGCCTGGCTCTGCTGAGGACTGTTATAGGCACTGGGGATGCGTCAACAAACAAAATGAACCAACTTCTGGTCCTGTAGAGCTTACGTCCAAGTACAGCTATGTCTGGTTCTTACTGTCTACATTATCTTCCAGTGATTCATTATAATGACGATTGTCCTCTAAATATGTCACATTTTCACAGTGTCTTCTCCATGACATGAAGTCTTTAAGGGTTAAAAGCAAATCTTCTGCTGGAGGTGGTGGCGAACACCTGTAATCCCAGCACCCTAGAGGCTGAGGCAGGAGGTCTCGAGTTTGAGGCCAGCCTGGACTACATAGTAAGACCCTGTCTCAATAAACAATCAAATGAACAAACAATTAAATTTTTAAAAAGTCTTTTAATTCCTTAAATTTCCTTTCTCCATCCCAACCCTTAATTTAGTATTTCGTGTAAGGTACTCAGTAAGTACTCAGATTCTTCATGTAGAAAGAAAAGAAAGGAGAACGTACTACTGTGCACTTAAAAATTTGTTAACCGGGTAGGGCTGGGGATGCAGCTCAGTATAGAGTGCTTGCCTAGCATGCAAGAGGCCCTGGATTTGCTGCCAGCACCATCAAAAAAACAAACAAGCATTTTGGGGGAAAAATTGTTAAGTGAATAGGTCTCATGTTAAATGTTCTTATCATAAGAAGATTTTGTGTGTGTGTGTGTGTGTGTGTGTGTGTGTGTGTGTGTGTGTGTGTGTTACTGGGGTTGAACCCAAGGCTTCCTGCCTGCATGCTTTGCAAGTGCTGGACTACTGAGCTGCGCCCCCAGCCCTTTTTTTTTTTTTTTTTTTTACTTTTTGAGACAGGGTCTCCCTAAGTTACACAGGCTGCCTCTGGTCTCGAATTTGCGATCCTCCCGCCTCTGCCTCCAAGCCGCTGGGATTATAGGCGAGTATCACTGCGCCCAGCACCATAATAAGATAAAATAAATTTTAAAAATAGTTGTCTTCCAGCTTCCAAAAGGCATTTGTGTTTGGTCCATTTGACTCTGCAACAATCCTAGGAAGAAATAGGGTGAGAGTCATCTCTATTTTATTAAAGAGAATTGAGCTTCTGACAGGCCAAAAGACTGGGCTAATAGCACAAAGCTGGTAAGAACCCTGCACAGAGCAACTGAAACAGCCTTGGCAGAAGCTGACGAAAGGTAGTGAATGCCCTTGAAGAGGAACAAAGACCTGACCTCCTGGGAAGGTCTAGGCATAGGTCTAAGTGCTTAGGCAAAGGGTCCTTTGGGGATGTGGCTGGCGCGCTGCAGGACTATCGTCACCAACCAGAGCCAGCCAACAAGCACAAGAGTGAAAACAGACCCTGAAACCCTAGGGTGCCCGAAGCTTCTCCCTAGCAAGCACAAGTATAATAGGCATTTGAGGCATGGGGCTCTAGATTTTTCAACCCCAGTCTGTTGTAAGGCAGGAAGTCCCATCCTTTCAGAAATGAGAAGTGAGGTGGCCTGGCCCCAAGGCAAAGCTAAGGCCACTAAAGGAGTAGGAGGAGCCCTGCTTCTGCCACAGCTGCCCCAACAGCCAAAGTCAACCTACAACTTGGCTGAGGTGGGCCTGCACAAAGGAAGGTGGAATGCCTGGAAGAGATGGCAGCAAGAAGGCACTGGGCTAGGGAGGGCTGAGGTCCAGGGTCCCAAGGAAAAGGTTAACCACATTCTGTGCAATTTACAAGAATCTCATATGCCATCTATGTTCAATGACAGGAGAATCTGCAGCGTTTTTGGCTCTCTTTTTTCTCTTGATCCATTTAGATTTTACTTCCAGACTCAAGAGAAAACTTCCTATCACTTAAAAGGTCATGACCACTGTACCCAATACCCAGTTTTTATGCCTCCTAGTGTTGACACAGCATGTAATACTGATTCAGAATACCCGTTGAGCAACACAAATGTGGCACAGTCACAACCCACAAGGGACATGTAGTCTAGGGGAGGTAGGTGGAGGGAGATATTCAGGAAATGATTCAGTAACAAAACTAAAAAGCACGTGATTAAATGCACCAAAAGGATTGTTGGGGGAATGGGCAAGAGGTCCAGTCAGATAATGGGCCAGGAGAGAAAGATGGGTACAGGAGATGGGGATGGGTCTGATGGAAAGAAGGATGGAAAGAAAGGGATCTCAGGAGGCAGGTGATGAGAAGAGAGAGCTAGGGAAGAGAGAAAAATGGAGGCCAGAGACACTAGGGGTAGGCACAGTGGGGAACAGAGACTAGGAGCTGGGACTGAAGAGAAGCTGTATGTAAGTCACTACTTACGCTGTACGTAAATGTTCATGCATCATGTGAAAACTTATTTACTTAAAATGTTGAAGCATTTTTGCTGAAAATTGTTCTTAAAACTGGAATTCAGAAATATGGAAAGTACATACCTATAGTTGCAGCTGCTCAGGAGGTTAAGTTAGCAGGATTGCTTGAACCCAGGAGTCTGGACTACACAGTGAGACTCAGAAAAAGAAAACCATTGTAGGTTCTATATCTTCCAGCAAGTTGGAACTGTGGATTCTATTTACTTAATTTCCTGTTTTTGTTGTTGTTGGTACTAGGGAGCCAACCCCAAAACTGCATACACGCTATGCAGTTTTGCATAGTGGACAGGATGCTGCATTTCTGTGACCCCAGCACTGAGGAGGCTGAGGCAAGAGGATCACTTCCAGCCCTGTCTGGCCTTACACGGAGACCCTGTCTCAATCAAACAATACCGCCCCCCCCACACACACAAGAAATACATCAGCTGCTCATAAACAGTAGCTGTTATGTACCAGGCTTTAGGACAGTATTCCTTCCATTTCACAGATGACAAACTGAAACTTAGAGGAGTTTGTTAAGACCAAGCAGCCAGAAGCCACGGGAGTAACCATTCTGTCTCTGATGCCAAAGCTCTTCTGCCACTGCTTGTGCTGCCTCTCTGTGACGCTTCAAGACCAACTTCTCTGCTCTGGTTCAGACCTACATGGCTTGGGACATCCTCACTTTCCTCTTTAACATTTAAAGAGGAATTGGAAATAGTGTCATGCAGTTAATCAGGCTACTGAGTTCTCTTTTCATGCCCTACAATCTCCCCAAAGTAGTGGAGGATCTAGATTTTGACCCTCAGCATTTGTTGCATGTTAGTTTTGCTCAAAAAAGCAGAAATGAGTTTAGTTTATATGTTACTAAGGCACTAGTTTATTCCAGCCGGAGCCTCTCTTTTCTTCTCACTGCATCTAGAAGGATGTTTTCTTCATTTCTTCTCATACACCATTCTTCACCTCTCCTTGTAGCCACAGTTGAAATCATAGTTCATAGGTCTAGAGGCCTTCTTGGGGGAATCTCCCAACCTCTATTCTTTCTGAAAATGTTTCTTTTAGGGCAAAACAGTAAACCTTACTAATCTGCCCTTACCAAGCAGAGCCACTGTGATTGTTGGGGCATCACTAGTCATCTCTTGTCTCATCGTGCATACCCACCTTAGTATATTAACAAAGCCTGCCTATGGAGAAACCATCGTGTGCATCTGTTTAAATACTCACTTCTCCCACTGCAGGCTAGTTAACCAATGGTTTTCAACTGGGAGAGAGCTGGACACAGTTTGATAAACCTTGCTCTATTTGCAGTCCTGTTCAAAATAAGTTCTATGGGTTGGGTTACTATTCTGCAGCCTTGCTTGGTTTCCTTCCAGCATGCCCAGCTGAGTTAAACTTAAAGGAGGTCCCTACAAGTTTTACTGAAGGTGAGAAACTCAGCTCTTGAGAATTAATTACTTAAGGGACTCTGGGCCTTAAGAAAAAGGGCAAGACAAAATTGAGCTGCTGCTAGAGAACGCCTCTCCTTCTTTGCTCCTGAGAATACCTTAGGTTTTATGAACTAATGGGAAGGAAATAAAGCTGTTTGTTTTGCAAACAGCAATGAGGCCCAACATTTAACTAATTTGACAGTGGCAAAAGCCTTTCTCTTCTACTTCACAAGCTACTCACTTTCTGTGGCTACCTAGAGCCAGATGCCTCTGGGGGCCGTATCTGGTAGTACCAGTGGTAAAGACTACTGCTTTTAAAATATATTGTACTATTGTGGTTAATAGCCTGAAATATTGAAAAAGGTCTTTGATCTGATATAGTTTTGATGATTATTTTCTTCGCATCAATTCTCGGAAAATGTAAAAAATATTGAAAGCAATAGGTATCAGAATAAAGAGTGATACCGCTCAGTGGCTGGAATGCAAGATGATGAGATCATCCTAACAAACATGATTTTTGGTTGTGAGAGGTTTCTGTTGGCAACTGCAGAGCACTGGACTCTCGTCCGAGTAACTTATGCTAGATGTTTAATCCTGTACTTCAATTGCCCTTTTTTTTTTTTTTTTTTTTTTTGTGGTACTGGAGGTTGAACCCAGGGCCTCGCGCTTGCATGCTTTGCAAGTGCTGGACCACTAAGCAGCACTCCTAGCCCATTTTTTTCACTGTTTGAGACAGGGTCTCGCTAAATTACAGCAGACTGCTTCTGGTCTCGAACTTGCGATTCTCCAGCCTCTGCCTCCTGAGCCGCTGGGATTACAGGCCTGCGCCACCATGCCCGGCCCAACTGTCTATCTTTAAAATGAGTATAAAGATGCAAAACACTTTAGCTTGTCTTGTAAGGATGTCGTGAAACAAAACTCTTTACATTTGCATGGAGAAAAACCCTGTGATGTAATAAATACGAGTACTTTGGGTTTATGTAGTGCCTTTACTCCAGAGTTCAAGCCTCCATGGAAACAGTTATTATTATTAGGTGCCGTTGAGTCGAGTCCGACTCATAGCGACCCTATGTACAGCAGATCGAAACACTTGCCGATTCTGTGCCAGGCAAACCATCTTATTTATGTTTAAGCCCATTCATTATTTCAATGGTCTATCACTAACGTCCTCCTAAAAGAGTTGCAGGCTGTTTATGTTACAACACGTCCTTCCTCACTACTCCATTCCTGATTCCAAGGAATCAAGAGCTGGAAGCGCTGGAAACCAACGCAGGGAGAAAAAGATCTGTGTGACACCACGCAGCAAGGGTGTTGCGAAGCCCAAGTGCCAATCCTAAGTACTCGGCGGTGTAACGCCCAAGCCACCGTCCTTGATGGGATTTCTCATTTGAACGGGCCCTAAAGCACGAGATTGGCTGGGGAAGTGCCCCGACCGCGGCTGGGCTGCTCGCATGGCATCGCTGTTACCTCTGGCCCGGCTCCGTCGACGTCCGCAGCCTGCCCGCCCGTCGGGCAGCTGTCGAGCCGCGGGAGCCCATCCGTGGGCAGGGCCGGCGCAGCTCGGGCCGCCGCTGCCCCGTCGCTGACCCTCGCGCGAAGCTGCGCGCACCGAGAGGAGACATCTTCCCGCTCGGGCCTCCCGCGCTCGCCGCGGCCCGGGGCAGCAGGGTCGGCCAGGAGCCAGGCGGGCCTGCGCAGCCCTCCGTGGGGGGCGCCCCGACTCGCCGGGGGCGGGGTCACGTCCCACCCGGGCCGCCGGGGGCACCGGCGCTGCGGAAACCTGAGCGTGGCCGAGAGCAGGGGCCGCCCGGGCCACCTCCCCGGGCGCCCGCGGGCCGCGGTGGGCTCGCTCGCCGCCGCCGCCCCCGGGCCGTCGCAGAGACCACGGCCGCGCCCGGCACCTGTGGACGCCCTGGTCAGGCGCCTGGCGCGCCCCCGGGGAGCGAGCCCAGGACAGACACGCTGCTCCCGTTTCCTGCCCCTTCGGAGCGGCGAGGAGCGGGTGAGGCGGGGCCGGGCCCTGCACCGAGGAGCCCCCGAGCCAGCGGCGACCGGGCCCTGCGGCGGGGGCGACGGGCCTGCCCCGGGATGGCCGGCAGGCCGGCCTCGGCCAGCGGGCGAGGGAGGGCACGGGACGCGAAGGCGCCCGTCCCCTGCGCCCCTCGCCCTGGGCAGGCCGCGGCGGGCAGCCTCGGTCGGGCCGACCGGGCCCAGCGGCCTGACCCCGGGGGACCCGGGTTTGAGGCGGGCAACGGCTGCCCTGGCCCAGGCCGTCCGGGCCTCAAGTTGTGTGATTGCAACGGGCCGCCCGGGGCAGAGGGCGGCTGGAAGGGAAGGGGAGCTGCTCCCCATTGCTGGGGGGGGTGTTGTGCTTTGTGGGGGGTCGGGGGTCACAGCCCTCCCGGGAGAGGTGGGGGAGGGCGGCCGCGCAGCTGGCCGGCGAGGGGCGGGGTCACAGAGGCGAAGCGCGTGTGTTCGGGCGAGGGCGTGTGGGGGAGGGCGCGCGCGGAGGAGGATCGCGCCCTGCGCGCAGGCGCGAGCATCCGGCCGGGCCTGAGCCCTGGAAGGAGGCCGGCGGGGAGCGGGGGCGGGAGACCGGCGGGAGGGCGTGCGAGCTGACGCGAGGCGGGGCGGGGGGCCGCGTCGGCGTCGCGGGGCGCGGGCGATTCGAGGCCGACGCGTCCGCGCGTGCGCGCGCCGGCGTTGTGTCCGCGTTCGATGGGAGTGACGCGTGCGCGTTCACGTGCGCCCCGGAGAGCGGTAAGAAGCCAAGGGAGGCTTGAAGGAGGTGGGGGTGGAGAGGCGACGGGAGGGGGTGGGGTGGAGAGGCGGCGCCTGCGCAGTGCGCCGCGGAGGAGCTGTGTGTATGTGAGAGTCTGACGGGTTCAAAATGGCGGCGGCTGCTCCAGCGGCTCCTCCTGTGTGAGGGAAACAACACCCCTCCCCGGCGGCGGCGGCGGCGGCGGCTGCTGCTGCAGCTCGCAGAGCACCTTCCCAGCGCCTGGGCCTGTCACCGCTCCGTCCGGACCGGGCAGGGGGCGCCCCTGGAGGAGGGGCAACGCCAGGGGGCCCATCCCCCGGAGTCCCTCCTCTGCGACTGGGGAGTAGCGGGGGGCTCGTCCGGCAGCGCGCAGCCCGGGCTCAGGGGGAGACGCGAGGGCGGCCCCAGCACCCGGCCGGCGCGCCGCGGCGCTCCCGCCCTCTCTGCCCCCCGGGGCCGGGGCCCGCGTTCCGGGGGGCCGGGCGGCGCGGGGACCCTCGGCCCGGCCGGGCTCAGCTGATCGGGCGCCGGGCACGGCGAGGAGGGCGCTCCCCGTGGCCGGGCTGGCCCGGGGCTCGGGCTCGGGCTGCTGACCGCCGGCCCCGGGGAGGCGGGGGCGCCCCGCTCTCCTGACGCCTCCGACGCCGGGTCCCCGAAGCCAGAAGAGGCGGCTTGATTCAGCAACTGTCTCCTCCTCCGGCTCCCGGGGCGCTCGGACCCTGTCTGGATGCCGGGCCGATCGGCGGGGAAAGCGAAGGCGGCGTTTGGGGTCTGAGTCCCCTCCTCCGTGCTTGGAACCCCACTTCTCCCTGGGACAAGAACTCCGGAGCGAAATCCCGGGTGAGGCTCCCCTCCCCCCGCCGGGGAAGTTTGCTTGGCCGCGTTACCGAGGGACTGAACGTAAAGTTTCTCTTTCCTTTTTTTCTGACGGGGGAGCCCTCGGAACGTCTTTCCCCGGGGAGCCCGGCGAGGTTGGCCGTGTGTCCCGTCCGGCCCCGGGCGGCCCTGGCCCGCGGGGCGCAGACACGGTGTCCCTCCCGGCCGCGGGCGAGGGCTTCCTCCGGGAGGGCAGTGCCAAGAACTGCCCTCGCAAACTATGTCATCGAGTCCTCTGAAAGGATGCCGTGAACGTGGCCATCGTGTAGTTTTTACAAAGGGGAAAAAACCCTGCATTCCCAATGGAAGCCATTATCCTTGAGAATATTTAGAAAAACGAGGACCTTGCTTGTTGTTACGGATCGGCTGTCACGCCATCAGGTCTTTATTTAATTTTTGGGAAGGTGGTATTTTATTCGTATCTACAGGTCGAATCGTTTCATTTATTATTTGGCCCAAAAAAGATCAAACGGTATTTTTCTCTCCAATTTGCAACTCTCAAATTTGTTTCAGAGTTGTACACATCTTGTGTTGGAGTGGAGGGTAGATATGGGAAGGGAAGGCGACGATTTGTATACAGCCTTACTGAAGGGGTATGGGGAATCCTTCTGGAGTCTTCAAGTCGTAATTTCTTATCCTCTTACAGTCTACTTTTCTTTCTTTTTTTGATTACCAGTGTGAGAATTAATTTGGTAGGATCTGAATTCGTTCAATTTGTGCCTTCACCTGGTTAGTTCTCTAGAGATAAAAGTCCTAGGCTTTTCTTTCTTTTTTTGGCTAGTGCTGTCATGAAGGGAGCTTTGCTAATTGCAACCCCCGTGGGCAAAAATAAATGGCATGGCCTGTCCATAAGGAACTGAAACCAGTATCTCCTTTTGCCTAGGCCTTGGACAGTTATAACGTGGTGATTAATGTTGAATATGACATGGAAACACTTGCCCAAGAGCAGAAAAGTCCTAAAGTCATGAAGAGGAACCTGATTTCTCAGAGTCTTTAGCTTAACACATACATTAAATACTCCTTCCTGTGAAAAGAAAGCATAAGTTTGAGAGTGACTTTTCATCTCTGGTCATATCATTATTCTTTAGTGTTGCAATCTGGTTCCTAAGGAGCAAGAGGAAGGCAGCCCTGGAGTGGTTTTTTTACAGTACTTTCAACAGAAGAGTGAGAGATGGAACCCGAAGAAGAAAGGATTCGTTACAGCCAGAGATTGGTTAGTATTTTCTTTCTCTCTCTTTGCTCCTAGTTTTGAAGTAATTTATTTTGTTTCCTTTTGTGAACTTGGTATTGTTAAACTTTTCAGGTGGCTTTTCTATACACCAAAGGAAGGGGGCAGTTATAGTAATAGCTCATTTGGTTTCTGACCAGGAGCTTTAATATTCATTCTGTTTGGAAATGGAGTTGTTATAGCCTTAACTTTTATAGAAACCATTGGAAATCAAAAGGTTTTGTGGATTACAGGAAGACAAAGATTCCTAATTTGCAATACCTATAGTGTAATAAATCTACTTGAACAAGTTACATTAGAATGTACATTTTCTGGACAAAACTAAGGTTAGTTCTTTCTGTCTCTCTCTCTATATATTTTAGGATTGTGTTGTACCTGGATTTGTAATTTTTGAGCTAGGGAGTAGAAGTATGGATTATTCTTTTAATTTGTTTTAATAAGTTCACATTGGTAGGTTTGGAGGATTATTGAGAGGATTGATTGAGGACAGAATATTGGATACTGATAAAGTTCTGTGTTTCGTGTTTTGGAAGGAATGTATGAGATATATCTTGTTGAAAAAAATTTAGTCATAATTTGGAGGGATTAGTTTGCATTTATGTGTGACTACTTTTCTTTTAGTCCCTGCTTTCCTCAAAAGGTTTTCTTATTGGAGTTTAAGAATTTGATTTTGTTTTCTTTAGTCAGAGAGCTTTATTAATATTCTCACCATATATTCATTTCAAAAATCCGAATTTGTGTTTGTAGAGTAGGATATGAGGAAAGCCACAGAATTTTATGTAGTATGTGAAATTTGCTGAACTGAAAGTCCTAGAAGATTACTAAAGGAATTTATGGTGGTTTTATTTGGCTCTGTTTTAGACTGAGCTTGGAAGAAAAGAGAATGGTTCTCAAATCCATTATTTGATGGTCCTCACTCTTTTTGAGTAAAGGCTCACATTTTTATTTATTTATTTTTTCCTTTAATGTTAGAAAGGTTTGGTGTATTTGGGCACTTATCTGGGTGCAACTCATAGCCACCCTTGTAGGGTTTTCAGTGGCTGATTATTTCAGGATTGCTTTGGGAGTGGATTGCCATGTCCTTCTCCTGTTCTGGGGGTGCTGGAGATTGAGCCCCTGTCCTCAGAGAGTTCAGACCAGCTCTACCAACTGAGCTAAATCTGGTGAGCCTTATTTCAGTGATTTGCCTCTTGTTTCCAGTACATGTGTTGAGTTTATAATTCTTTATGTCAAACTTTTTGAAATAAAAGTATAACAGTAGTAGAGTTTTAAATGTTCAGAATTTATGTTTGTCTTGACCCCCATCCCCACCCCTAGTTTTGGGTGGGCCTCACACATGCTAGGCAAGTGCTGTACCTCTGAGCTGAAACCCCAGGCCCTTTTTTATTCTTTATTTTGAGACAAAGTCTCCCTAAGTTGTAGAGGGTGCCTCTGGCCTTGACCCTGTGATTCTTCTACCTTAGCATCCTGAGTGGGTGGGACTACAGGCATGTATCATGGCACCTGATTTTCATGTTGTTTGAACGAAACTTTTCTTGGGAACAGAAAAGAGAGGATGGTGCAAAACTCTCTTTTCATGCAGCATTGCTAATATGAAATAAGTTTTTACCATGTCAAGATTATAGAATTATTGAACTATTTTGGTAGATACCTAAGGGATTTTGGGGCCTGGTTTATAAAGAAAGAGTCTTTCAGCAAGCAAAACTTTTCACATTTTTTAACCAAGTAGAAAGGTATAGTGGTAAGGAGATCCAGGGACTCTGACTTTTGTCCTGGCAAGATTTTTCTTTTTTTATTTTTAATTATAAAGTGATTTCTACTTGCTGCACACATTAACCCTTTCCTTATGTAGCATATTTTTTTCTTTTGGTTAGTGGGCTTTTGTCACAATGTTGTGTAAAAGACTGCATCATATATTTAGGGGGATTTACTTAGAATTTTGAAGTTTAGGGTGACTGATGTCTGTTTTCTTTTCTAAGATTGCATGTCAAAATTATATCAAGTGTAAACCAGATGCCATGGCTCACACCTATAATCTCAGCTATTCAGAAGGCTGAGGCCAGAGGATTGCAAGTTCAAGGCCAGAGGCAACCTGCACAATTTAGCAAGACCTTGTCTCAAAATAAAAAAGGGACTGGGGGAGCAGCTCATTTTAGAACACTTGCCTAGCATGTGTAATGCCTTGGATTCAATACCCCAGTACTGCTAAAAAAGAAAATATATTATATTAAATGTAAACCTCTTCTGTAGCATAACTTTTGATAAAATAGTATGTTGGTGGCTTATTTCAGTGGCAGTCAGCCTACTGAACTTTTAATGTCATTGTGTCGCGTGAGTGTTCATATTACAGAATTTTTTTATTAAGTTAGATCTTATTTGAGGAGTTTTAAGACACACATAGAAACTGGGTACAGGGGTGCACACCTGTAATCCCAATGACATGGAGGCAGGAGGGCTGCAAGTTTGAGGCCAGAGGCAGCCTGTGTAACTTAGTGAGACCCAGTTTCAAAAGTGAAAAATGGGCGGGGATGTAGCTCAGTGGTAGAGCTCTTGCAAAGCATATGTGAGGCTATGAGTTCAACACCCCCCCTCCCTATAACGCAAAAAAAAGAAAAAAAGAAAAGAAAAAACAAAGAAAGAAAAAAGACTTAAGGCAGGGTGAAGAACTTTCATTAAATGAATGTACTGAGAAGCTTTTTTCTGTTTTTTCCTTGTCACCAAAGTTAGGCTCATTTTTGTTGTAATCAGTGCTGTATATACGCACAGGTGTATGTATTAAACATAGTGTCTTTTTGTTGTTGTTCCTTGCTGTGCTGGGTTCAAATTCAGGGCCTCATGTATGCTAGACAAGTGTTCTACCACTGGATTATACCACCATCCCCATTATGTCTAGTTTTAATGTATAGAATTTACTTTTGTTTTATACTTTTGGACCAGGGAACATAAAGTTTGAAAGACAAGATGACAGGTTTATTAATTTGGCTTAGTGGTTAAAGTTTGTGTGGTCCATGCAGTATTTGTCAAATGAATTTAATCACCTGGTACGTTGCATTAGAGTGTTATTGACTATTACTTCTATGTTGTGTTAGGATACAAGACCTAAATGGTCATTCTTCTTTGACATACCTTCAAAATAGCCTCTTGGGAGAGAAAACATAGTATCAATTTTAAAAGTCCAGGTTCAAATTTGTTTTGGGACAAGAATAACTTTTCTGTATTCAGGACCTTTCACTTAAAAAAAAAGTATTATTGCTAATAAGAACTTCATGTTTGAATATATCCTTTTAATGTTTTTTCTTTCTTAATGTTATTTCAAGTACACAGTGGAAACTGGAAAATTTTAATAGGTTTATATCATCTTTATGACAAATCATTCTTAAAAAACTAGAAATAGCTCATTTAAAAAATTCTTTAGCCAAAGTGTTTTTTTTTTTAAACCTATTATATGTGGGAAATTTTTGTACCTTTGAAGGAGTTGTATATGTATAGATTTGGGGCATAAGCTCTACTTTCTGTAACTAGACTACTTATTTTACAGTGTTGAATAGCTAGGAAATGACAATGTGAGTAAACAGTGTTTGGCTCTTCTTAAGCAAGACTTTATTTACTCATTTATTTTTGGCTACATTAGGGAGTTGAACCCATGGTCTCACATGCTTTGCAAGTGTTAAGCATGACTGTTAAGCATTACTATTATTTTTTTCTTTTTTGTGGTGCTGGGTATTGAATCCAAAGCCTCATGAGTGTTAGGCAAGCACTATACCACTGAGATACATCCCCAGTCCTGACTTTTTTTCTTGTTTTTCTTTTTTGCAATGGAACTATTAATCCTTAAATATATAGAATCCTGGGCTGGAGTTTAACTCAGTTGGTAGAATGCCATTCTACACTCTCTGAGGCCCTGGGTTCGATCCCCTAGCACTGTGAACATGGGAGAAGGACATAACAGTCCACTCCTGAAACAATCCTGAAACAGTCAGTCATTGAAAACCCTATGAGGGTCACTAAAAGTCCGATTTGACTCGATGGCACCTAATAGCAACAACAGCAGCAACATAGAATCCTAGAACAAAGGTCTCCAAGGCAAGTTTGTATACCTGAGGAAATATTCAAATGGAAAGGGTATAAGCTTCATTTGGGTGATGATGATGTGTGCATTTGGCTGCCCTGATATGAAGATGATGTATTTCTATATTTCTAGTGAATTTGAATGTAGGTGCTTATTGAGAAACATTGGCACATATTAAGGATAGAACTTTTATTTGTCCCACTACATTTGGATTCATCAGCCGAAGTGTCACAGTGCTTTAGGGTTTTTGTCAACGTCCATATGTATTTAAACACTCACTTATAGGAAATACTCAGCATAATATTTCAGGATTCTGTAATCTGTAGGGTTGTTTAAATCCACATAGACTGTAGTTGGTGAATGTTTAGGTTTTTGGAACCACATTATCCCTGTATAATCTTTATTATTGCCTAGAAAAACCAAAAGCAAAATAAAAATAACATGTATCAAGCTGGGTGCTGTGGCACATGCCTCTAATTCCAGCGATTTGGGAGGCTGGGGTAGGAAGTTTGCAGGTTTGAGTCCAGAAGCAGCCTGTATACTTTAGCAAGATCCTATCTCAAGGTAAGAAAGTAAGATAAAAAATAGGCTGTGGTTGTAGCCCACCGGTAGAGCACTTACAAAGTATGTGTGACACCCTGGGTTCAAGTATCTGCCCCCCCCCAAAAAAAAATCAAAAAGAACTGTGTTCAGGGCCTAGTGGTACACTCCTGCAATCACACATCTTAAGAGGCTGAGGCAGGAGGATTGCAAGTTTAAGAACAATCTGGGAGTACAAAGTGAGACCCTATTTCAAAAAAAAAAAAAAAAAAATGTTTAGCTGGGCGCAGCGGCACACTCCTGTAATCCCAGCTACTCTGGAGGAGGAGGTGGAGGCAGTAGGATTGAAAATTCAAGGCCAGAGGCAGCCTGCATAACTGAACAACACCCTGTCTCAAGAGATTAGATAATGGGCCTGGAGCCGGCCGCCATGGCCCATGCCTGTAATCCCAGCAGCTGGGGAGGCAGAGGCAGGAGGATTGCAAGTTCGAGACCAGAGGCAGTCTACATAACTTAGTGAGACCCTGTCTCAAAAAGTTAAAAAAAAAAAAAGGGCTGAGGGTACAGCTCAGTGGTCCAGCACTTACAGAGCATGCAAGTATGAGGCCCTGGGTTCAACCCCCAGTACTGCCAAAAAAGGGGGGGGGTCTTGGAGTGCAGCTCAGTGGTAGAGCGCTTGCAAAGCATGCATAAGACACTGAGTTCAAATCCCTGTTGTTAGGTGCGGTGGAGTCAAGTCCAACTCATAGTGATCCTATGTATAACACATTGAAACACTCCCTGATACTGTGCCAGGCACACGGTCTTATTTATGTTGAAGGCCATTGTTGCTGACACTGTCAATCCATCTGGTGGAGGGTTTTCCTTTTTGTCATTGGCATGCTACTCTCCCAAATGTGATGTCTTTCTCCAGGGACTGGTCTCGCCTCACTACATGTCCAAAATAAGTAAGATGCAGTCTAGCCATCCTTGCTTCCAGGGAGCACTCTGGCTGTATTTATTCTAGGACAGATCTGTGGTTCTTTTGTCAGTCCATGGTGTATTCAATAATCGTCTCCAGCACCAGAATTGGGGTCGAACCCAGGGCCTCATGCTTGGATGCTTTGCAAGTGCTGGATCACCGAGCTGCACCCCCAGCCCATTTTTCACTTTTTGAGAGAAGGTCTCGCTAAATTACTCAGACTGCCTCTGGTCTTGAACTTGTGATCCTCCTGCTTTTGCCTCCCGAGTTGCTGGGATTACAGGTGTGTGCCACTGCGCCTGGTTGACATCTTTACTTTTCAATAATCTTAAAGAGATCTTTTGCCACAGCTTTTCCCAAAACAACGCGTCTTTTGATTTCTTGACTGCTTCTTCCATGGGTGTTGATTGTAGAGCCAAGTAAAGCAAAATCTTGGACAATCTCAATCTTTTTTCCATTTATTGTGAAGTTGCATACTGACCTAGTCATAAGGATTTTTGTTGGTGTTTAGTCACAATCTATTCTCAAAGTCTATGTTCTTTGATCTTCATCAGTAAATGTTTTAAATCCTCTTCACTTTCAGCAAGCAGAGTTGTGTCATCTGCATGATATAGATTGTTAGTGAGTCTTCCTCTAATCCTGATGCTGCATCTTCTTCATAAAGTCCAGCTTCTTGGATTATTTGCTCAGCATATAAATTAAAGGGATATGGTGAAAGTATACAGCCCTGATGCACACCTTTCTCAACTTTAAACCAGGCAGTGTTTCCTTGTTCTATTCAAACAACTGCCTCCTGGTTCACCTACAGACTCCTTATGAGTACAGTTAGGTGCTCTGGTATTCCCATTTTTCGAAATGTTATCCATAATTTGTTATCCACACAGTCAAATGCCTTTGCATGATCAAGAAAACATACATAGATATCTTTTTGATAGTCTCTGCTTTGGGCTAATATCAGCAGTGATGTCTGTGTCCCCTCTCCTCCCCGTTCTGAATCCAGCTTGATTTTCCAGCAATTCCCTCTCTGTGTACTGTTGCAGTGCTTTTGAATGATCTTCAGTAAAATTTTGCTTGTGTGTGATATTAATGATGTGGTTCGATAGTTTCCACATTCAGTTGGATTTCCTTTTTTGGGAATAGGCACAAATATGGATCTCTTGCAGTCAGTTGGCCAGGTAACTGTTTTCCCAATCTGTTAGCATCTAGTTTTGCATTGGTTTGTTGAAACATCTCTATTGGTATTCCATCAATTCCTGGAGCCTTGTGTTTCGCCAATTCTTTCAAGGCAGCTTCCACTTCATCCTTCAGTACTATTGGTTTCTCTTCATAGTACCTCAAAAAGGGGGGAAAAAGTGAGTTTTTTAATACTGTGTTGTACAATGACCTTCAGTTTTGGAACTATTTTCATTTTTATTGGAAAAGATGACCTTTATTACATATTTCAATATACTGGATTACTATATCTGTTCCCAACCTGTATAGTATATTATACATAGTAGTTCCATTTGGTATGGAAAAGATTCACTAGCCCTTGCCAAAGGCAATTGTTGACACAAATGAACACTTACATCAACTTAAAAGAAAGGACATTTAAGGCAATCCTGAAGCACTCAGCCATTGAAAACCCTATGAGGGTTGCTATGAGTCAGATACCGACTCGATGGCACCTAACAATCTGAGGGAAAAAAATTATATAATCTTAATACCTTTCCTTTCCTTTTTCTTTTTTCTTTTTTCTTTTTGTTTTTTTTTTTTGTTTGTTTTGTTTTTTGGTTCTGGAGGGCTGAACCCAGGGGCTCACATACTTTGTAAGTGCTCTACTACTGAACTGACCCCCCAGCCCATTTTTTATTTCTTATTTTGAGACAGAGTCCCACTAAATTACACAGGATGCCTCTGGCCTCAAACTTGCAATCCTCCTGCCTCAGTCTTCCATGTGCTAGGATTACAGGCATGTGCCACCCCGAGCTGGGTTTTTTTTGTGTGTGTGTGTGGTACTGGGGGTTGAACCCAGGACCTCGCGTTTGCATGCTTTGCAAGTGCTGTACCACTGAGCTGCATCCTCAGCCCACTTTTTTACTTTTTTTTGAGACAGGGTCTCTCTAAATTATACAGATTGCCTCCGGTCTTGAACTTGTGATCTTCCTGCCTCCGCCTCCCGAGTTGCTGGGATTACAGGTCTGTGTCACCGTGCTGGCTCTTTTGTTTGATTTTTTGAGAGAAGTCTCTCTGTGTAGGCCAGGCTGGCATCAAACTTGCCGTCTTCCTCCCTCAAACTCCTGAGTGCTGGGATTATAGGCCTATGTCACCATGCCCAGCTCTGAATATTTTTTCTTGAATTCATGTAGGCCTGGTGGTAATATCTAAGAGGGGGATGTTGATTTACTCAAAAACCCAGTTTTGCTTGTCAATCTTGATGAGATTAAGAGATTTTCTAAAGGAGTTATACTATTGGATGTTCAGTTCTACTAATACACATCACATATAATTCTCTGTGAAATAGCTCAATCTTTTTCCGTTGCTAGGAACTAGGGACACTGTAGTCCTGATGATATTCATCACTTTCCTTGGGTTACTCATGAAATTGCTGTTTTCAAATTCAGCAGCAGTTACCAGATTATTCTTTTTACAAACATTCTCACTTTGACTCCACTTTGAGGTCTTTCTGACTGGGAATGGACTAGGCAAAATAAAATACTTGATCGAAGCCCCTTTTATTTTCCAGTAGCATGAAAGTATCACATTGTTAACTAGAAAAAAATTACAGGTGGTATAAGTGGTTGTATTTGCTCATTTATAATTATTTCATAAGATTTGGCTCTCAGTCTGTGTTGGTAGAGGGGTACACTATTCTGATTGTTGCAGTCTTCTTCCTGATGATGTAGGAAAATCTTCTTGCCTGGTTGCCCATTTTTGAGTGATTCAAAATGCATTCATCAAAGTAATAAGGGAGCTAATTCTTTCTTCTTAAAGAGTCAGCTGTATTTTCGACACCCAGAATAAGGACTATATTTAAGCCCTATCCCTTTCCCTTATTTTGTTTTTCTGAGTGTTCATCATTACTCTACCTACATTTGTTTGGGAATAGCTTTCCACTAGAGCATAATCTCTGTGAGAGTTAGGTTGTTGTATTTGTACATGCAATATACTGAATGCTTGAAACAGTACCTGACACATAGCAAGTATTCAGTAGGTATTTGTTGATACTGTTGAAAGCGCTGATGTACACTTTTTAGATTTTTTTGAGACAGGGTCTCTCTTTGTAGTCCAGACTGTCCTCAAACTCAAAATCCTTCTGCCTCAGCTTCCTGAGTGCTGGGATTACAGGCATGTGCCACCGACCTCATTCATGTATACTTTTCTTTACTACCAGTTTTCTTGAGTGCTAGGAATAGGCCACTAGAATGGAAGACATACTGGTATACAGGGATGAGCAAGATAACTTGGTATTGAATCATGTAGTAGAGATAAGAACCCGAAGGCCTAAGCTATAACAAATAATAACTTAGGTTTAGCACACACAGATAAATACATTTTTGGTATTTGGGCCATTAGAACAAACATTTAGTTGACTTTAAATGTAGAGTCTAAATTTTAACTTTCTTCTCTTTAGTTATAGGAAAAACCTTCTACATGAAGGTTTTAGGTGGCTTTTAGATAGCCTTAAGGTTGTAAAATTGTAAGACATTGAGTTATTCTTTGGTGGTGGTGGTGGTGGTAGGTACTGTTGAGTCGTGTCCGACTCAGCGATCCTTCATGCAAGAAAAGGAGTCACTACCCGACACTGCTATGCCCAGCACCATGTCCGTGCTTTTCTGCTATTTATAGAGTTTTCAATGGCAGATTATTTTGGGAGTGGGCTGCTGGGTCTTTTCTAGGTCTTGGTTTTGGCCATTGAGTCAAGGAGTTGACTTGTTTATTGTATGTCATGCAGAAGGTCAGACATGTCCTTTTATATTTTTTGTTTTGGGGAAGTGTTGTTGTTGTTGTTAGGTGCCGTCGAGTCGGTATCCGACTCATAGTGACCCTCATAGGGTTTTCAATGGCTGAGTGCTTCAGGATTGCCTTGGGAGTGGATTGCCAGGTCCTTCTCCCATTTTTGCAGTGCTGGGAATTGAACTCGGGGCCTCAGAGACTGCAACGCAGCACTCTACCCACTGAGCTAAATCCCAGCCCCTTTGGGGAAGTGGACATCCTTAATCAAGTTTCATTAATTTTCTCTAATTTTTTGAGTAATAGCTTAATTTTGTATGATCTTTTCAAATCAACAAAGGTTAAAATTCAATAAACTTTTATTTTACTTTTTACTTTGTTTTTATTTCTTTTCCTTTTTTCTTCAGCAAGCGTTTATTATGTGCCAAATACTAGGCTAAGTTTTTTATTTGTTTGTTTTTGCTGTACTTGGGGGTTGAACTCAAGTATGAAGTTGAGGCTCAGGGAAGGACAGTGTCTTGTCCAAAATTAGAAGAATTAGCACAAAGTAGTCAGACCTTAAATTCAAGTGCCTTCACTCCAAACCTCATGTTTCTTCTCTTATGCTGATTTCCCCTAGTACACTTTATATAGAAAATAAATGATACCCACTCTTGCTGTGGTAGATTGTAGACTGAGTACTTCTCTCCTTTTTTTGCTTTTTTGAGACAGGATCTCACTGTGTAGCTCCTTGAATTTGTGGCAGCCTTCCTCTTCAGTGCTGGGATTACAGGTGTGTGCCACCATGCCTGGCCCAACCTTCTCTGTTTCTTTCTTTCCAGGCTATTTTTGGGTTTTGTTAATTAAATTAAATTAATTAATTAATTTTTTGTAGTGCTTGGGATTGAATCCAGGGCGTCACACAAGCTAGGCAAGCATCCTACTACTGAGTCACACCTTTGTTCTTAGGTGCCATCGAGTGATGTCCAACTCATAGTGACCGTTATAGGGTTTTCAATGGCTGATTGTTTTTTCGGGATTGCTTTGGGAGTGGATTGCCACGTTCTTCTTCCATTTTTGCAGTGCTGGGAATCGAATTTAGGACCTCAGAGACTGCAGAGCGGTACTCTACCAACTGAGCCAAATCCCAGCCCAGCCACACCTCTAGCCTCTATTTTTTATTATTTATTTTTACAATGCTGAGGATCAAGTCCGGGGGTCTTGCACCTGCTAGGGAAGCACTGTATCACTGAGCCGTATCTCCAGCACTTGTGGGGTTTGTTTTGTCTTTGTTTTTTCTGTACTGGGAGGCTGAACCCAGGGGTTTTTGAATATTTTGCAAGTGATCCACCACTGAACTGTACCCCCAACTCCTTTTTTATTTTTTGAGACAGGGTCTCACTAAGTTATGCAGGGTGCCTCTGGCCTTGAACTTGTGATCATCCTGTCTCTGGAGTCACTGGGGTCATAGGCATGTGCTACTGTGCCTGGCCAGTGCTTTTGTGTGTGTGTGTGTGTGGTACTGGGGGTTGAATCCAGGGCCTCACACTTGCATGCTCTGCAAGTGTTGGACCACTGAGCTGCACCCTCAGCCCAGTTTTTGACTTTTTGAGACAGGGTCTAGCTAAGTTACGCAGACTCCCTCTGGTTTTGAACTTGTAATCCTCCTGTCTCTGCCTCCCAAACCACTGGGATTACAGGTGTGTGCCACTGCACCCAGCTTGCCAGTGCTGGTTTTTTGAGATAGGGTCTCCTGATATAGTTTAGACTGATCTGGAACTCATGATTTGAGGCTACTTTTAAATATTCTTCCTTAACACTTTTTTTGCTTAACATCTAAATGAGATCATTATAAATATTTGACATTCAGTATTTGATCATGTTTAAAATAAATTGGCATATTCTTTTTGTGAAGTTTGAACTTATTGCATTATTCTATTAAAATAGCAACGTTGTTCAGTTTGTGTGCATGTTATTGAGCTTTTTATTTATGCATGTCACTCATATCCTTGTTTTCTGTTTTAAATTTTAGGTCTTGGGGGTTTTCTCTGTGAGTACTTGGTAAAACCTTAAACCCTAAAGATAAAAGGCAGCAAATAGTGACCAAATGAATGGTTTTGGCAAATACAGTGGTGAAGGCCTCCTTCAGGTAGGTAGAGAGGAGGAGGGAAGAGGGTGGCCTTTCAGATAATAAAGATAGCATAAGCATTATTATGGAGTCGGAAGACTATAAAGTCTATCCTAAAACCCTATGAGGGTCACTATGAGTCGGATACCGACTCGACGGCACCTAACAACAACAACAACATGGATATTAGGTAGGAATAAAGTTGTTGTTGTTAGGTGCCGTTGAGTCGTGTCCGACTCATAGTGACCCTCATAGGGTTTTCAATGGCAGATTGTTTCGGGATTGCCTTGGGAGTGGGTTGCCACACCCTTCTCCCATTTTTGGGGTGCTGGGAATCGAACTCGGGACCTCAGAGACTGCAGCGCAGCACTCTACCAACTGAGCTAAATCCCAGCCCTCAGGAATAAAATAGGTGGCGTATTTTGGGGAGGCACTGCTGATAATGTTGGGAACACATTCTAAACAATGAAAGTCAGTGATAGTAGACAGCCATGAGAAGTTATGTGGAGTCATGTTGTTGTGGTGTCCTGTCCAGTGTCCCACTGCCTCCCCATCACCCCAAGATAGGATCTTGCTACATAGCCCAAGCTGGCCTGGAACTCAAGATCCTTTTGCTTCAGCCTCTTGAGTGCTGAGATTATAGGTGTGCACCACCAAACCCGGCTGTGGTTTGTTTTTAATAGAATAGAGTGTGGTGTTTTAGGAGTATTTTTTGCAGTTTCTAGAAATAGGTTACCTTTTTTTTGAACTGGACTCTGGTCCTCATGCATGCTATGCAAGCCCTCTGTCATTGCGCCACATCCCTAGCACCCATCTCTCACCGCCAGTACTAGGTGTTGATCCTAGGGCCTCAGGCATGCTCGGCAAGTGGGCCACAACTGAGCTATACCCCAACTCCTTTTTTGTTTTTTATTTTGAGATGGTGTCTTGCCAAGTTGCACAGATGGCCTCAGTCACTTGAGTTAGGATTACAGGGATGCATAATGGTGCCTGGCTGGTAGTTGAGCACTTAAGGGGGTGGTTCTCTAAGTGCAGTGCCCTCAACAGCGGCATCTGTTATCTGGGTATCTGAGATATGGTAGAAGTACAGATTCTTGGGCCCCACGTCAGACTTTGTGAATCAGAAACTCTGAGTTTGACCCCCAAAATCTGTGCTTTCCCCTCCTCCCCAAAGTTTCTTTTTTGTTTTGTATTTTTTGGAGATAGGGTCTTCATATAACCCAGGCTGGCCTGGAACTCACAATCCTGCTTCTGCCCTCTGAGTGCTGGGATTATAAATTTGTACTGTGACTCCCAGTTCCTCAAACTGTGTTAATGAGCCAGATGATTTTGCTGTGTGAAGAAATTTGAGAACCA
This sequence comes from Pedetes capensis, assembly GCA_007922755.1. NCBI lineage: Eukaryota > Metazoa > Chordata > Mammalia > Rodentia > Pedetidae > Pedetes > Pedetes capensis. The sequence continues at coordinate 59,435 of VMDO01005034.1, forward strand.
CTACTCTGGGTATAGGTGTCGAAAGGGAAAGCAAGTGTTAAAAGCAAAACACATTGCAGTGAAAGGTTGGGGGTTACAAGTCCTAAATTCTAGCATCAACTCTATTACCAACTGTGGTTTTGATCAAGAGAAAGTGATTTTGGAGACATAGGCAAGTGAAGAATTAAAGTAGACTCTGGGAGTAAGCCTGGGTTTTCAAGAAGGCATGAAAGATGAATTTTTGAAAAGGGAAAGAAAGAATGTAGGTGTTTTCGACAGTTGGAGATGTTACCAGATTTATTTGAAGGAAGGCTTCTCAACTGGGGCTAATTTTGCCCCCCATGGGATATTTGGCAGTATTTGGAGAGGTTTCTGATTATCACACTGGGGGAGTTCTTTACTTGCAGAGGTTTCCAACCACTTGGCTCTGGATTGGTATTGGTTGGTAGCCTGTTAGGAACTGGGCAGGAGTGTGGTGGGTCAGGGAGCAAAGCTTCATTTGTATTTGCAGCCACTCCCCATCACTTGAATCATCCCAAAACCTCCCCCTTCCCAACCCATGGAAAAATTGTCTTCCATGAAACTGGTCCCTGTTGCCAAAAAGATTGGGGACTGCTCTATTTTGTGGGTAGAGGCTAGTGCTCCGTTAAAACAACCTATAATGCATAGGTCAGCCACCTACAACAAAGAATTAGCTGGCCCCAAATGTGGATAGTATAAGGTTGACAAACCCTGATAAAAGAAGAAAGTATTTCTGGGCATGGGCTCACACCTGTAATCCCAGCACCTTGGGAAGTGGAGGCAGGAGGATCACGAGTTCAAGGCCAGAGGCAGCCTTGCATAACTCAGAACCTTTCTTAAGATAAAAAATAAAAAATAGGCTAGAGGTGCAGCTCAATGTTAGAGCAAAGTGTGTGCGAGACCTTGGGTTCAACTCCTAAGTACTATTAAAAAAAAAAAAAAACCCAACAAAACTTAGTCCACTGATTCTTTGAGACAGTCTGTGTAGCCCATGCTGGTTTGGAATTCACTGTGTATCCTACACTGGCCTCAAATTCAGGATCTTCCTGCCTCAGCCTCCTGAGTGCTGGGATTATAGGCATGCACCACCACACCTGGCTCAGAGTCCACTCTTATTTCTGACAATGATGTCAAAACAATGTATATTCATAAGCACAATATTCATTTTGCTCATGTATCTTTTTTTTTTTTTTTTTTTTTGTGGTGCTTGGAATTGAACCCAGGACCTTACACATGCAAGGCAAGTGCTCTACCACTGAGCTGCATCCTCCACCCCTTGTCTCCTCCACCCTTCTTTTTTAAATGTGGTATTGCCTTGGCCTCCCAAGTTGCTGGGATTATGGGAATGTGCCATGGCACCCATTTCTTTTGTTTTTAAAAAAATCATCTTCGCCAGGCATGGTGGCGCACGCCTGTAATCCCAGCGGCTTGGGAGGCGGAGGCGGGAGGATCGCAAGTTCGAGACCAGAGGCAGTCTGCGTAATTTAGCAAGACCCTGTCTCAAAAAGTAAAAAAGAATGGGCTGAGGGCGCAGCTCAGTGGTCCAGCACTTGCAGAGCATGCAGGCACAAGGCCCTGGGTTCAACCCCCAGTACCACAAAAAAAAAAAAAAAAAAAAAAAAAAAAAAAATCATCTTAGTCTTTTGATCATCACAATTCTTGGGGTTGTCAGAACTTGAGTTTGGTGCTGCTGTGTTGCAGAATCCAAAAAGGTGCTATCCATACATCTTTATGTGAAAGATGCCCTTAAAATTTCCACAGTGCATAGCTTGTGTGGTTGTACATTGTGGCCCTTTTGGTGATGTGGGGAGATAAAATAAAGCAAAAGTCACCCCGTATGTTTGAAAGTGGTGTTGTTAGATGCTTTCGAGTCAGGTCTGGCTCATAGCGACCCTCATAGGATTTTCAGTGGCTGATTGTTTTGGGATTGCTTCAGGATTGGATTGCCACATCCTTCTCCTATATGTTTGAAAGTAGGGAAAAAAGCTCAATCTGATGGACAATAGAACACATTCATTGACTGTACAATTGGCCATTTGTGGGTTCTTCATCTGTAGATTCAACTAACCATGGTTCAAAAACACTTGGAAAAGAAGTGTCTGTAGTGCACATGTGCAGACTTTGTTTTTCCCTATTTCCTAAACAATTCAGTAAATAACTACAGCCATGACATAATGATGTTTCTGACAGCTGACCGCATACACCATGGTTTATACTGCACAGGCTAGGTTCATAGTGGGTGATACCATCTAGGTTTGTGTAAATATGCTCTGTGATGTTTGTAGGACAACGAAATCACCAAAGGATGTGTTTCTCAGAATGTATCTTCGTTATGTGATGCATAGCTGTGTTTGCTTATTTATTTCTTAACCCTTTAAGGTAGGTTCTGTGATTCCCATTTTACAGATTTGGAAACAGGAGTAGTGCAGTTAAATCATTTGTCCCACATTGTCCAGCTAGGAAGGGATAGAGCCAGGATTCAGAGTAAACAGTTTGGTCTCCTTTGGATCTTTGGTCCACTTTGGTCTGCTATTGGATACATTGAAGGTCAGTGTAAAGGAGGTACATATAATTGTAACTCCCAAGTTTTCCTCGTGTGTGGCTTGTATTATAGTCCTTTTATAGTATACTAAGCTGTACTGCCTCTTCAAACTTTGTTGGAGCACAGTTTATAAATGTTTTGCTGATGAATTTAGTGTGTTTTCCAAGTCATCTTTCTCATTCAGGAATTTCATTCACTGAAACAAATGTTTGTTGAGTCCTTATGCTGTGCCAGGCACTTCACTTTTTTTTTTTTTTTTCTCCCCAGAATTTCCAAATACTATGGTTTTAGATAGTGCTGAATGCTTTGAAAAAATCATGAGGGTGATGAAATACTTGTAGGATGGGAATCACTCCTTGATATTGGATGGTTAGAGGAAACCTTCCTGAGAAGGTAGCAGAGCTAAGTACAGATATCTCCTTTGAACTTTAAGTATATATATATATATTTTTTTTTGGTGCTAGGGATCAAATCCAGGGCCTTGCACATGCTGGGCAAACACTCTACCACTGAACTACATTCCCAGCCCTTTTCTTTGAACTTTAAAGGAGACAAAAATGTCAAATTAACAATAATATAATCTGTAAACATTATTCCTGTGTGGAAGGGTTCTGCTTCTGCAAAGACTACCTGTGTATAAAATGCTAAGGTATGTCCTTCATACCTTAGCTCAGCTTTTTGTCAGGAAAGCATTTCTTTGACTAGGTCAGATCTTCCTGTTGCAAGTTCTCATAGAGTATTTATGCTTAGCACTTACCAGAATTGGCATTTTGTTTTATTTTTTTAACTGGTACAAAAATTTAAGAACGTTACATGTATTAATGGAATACCATGTAATAGTTGATATATAGGAATTGACATTTTATATTTCCCTGGATTGCTTGTCTATTTCCCTGTTAGAATGTAAGCATCATTAAAGGATGCTACTGTGTATTTTCTTCCTATTTTCTCCCCATATTTGGTATAGTGCCTAGTCCATAGTAGGTGCTTAATGGATTTTTTTCCGTGAATGTACATATATAAAATGTTCTCCCCCCCCCCCCCGCCCCCATTTTGGTGGTGTTTGGGCCTTGGGCATGTTAGATAAGTGCTTTACCACTGAGCTATACCCTCAGCCCCATTTTGTCTTCTCTGTAAGCTTTTAATTATCCTCCAAGTCCTCCCACATGTTCTCCATCCCTTGAGCTCTGCTCAGTCACATTCCCCTGGTACTTTATATGCATTTCTGTTCTGGGATAAATTACCTTGTGTTTTAATTATTTGACCATTGGTTTCTTTTTACTCAGCAAGAGTAGCAATGACTTTTTGGGGGCCCAGGGTGAGAGGCAAGGTCTCACTAGGCAGTTCAGGAGGGCCCAGAACCTGCTTTGTATCTCAGGTTGGCCTTGAACTTTTGATCCTCTTGCCACAGCCTCCCTAGTGCTGGAATTACAGGAGTGCACCACCATGACCAGCTAAGAGTAGACTTCTTTTTTTTTTTTTTTTTTTTTTTTTGTGGTACTGGGGGTTGAGCCCAGGGTCTTATGCTTTTGCATGCTTTGTAAGTGCTATACCACTGAGCTGTACCCCAGCCCATTTTTTTATGTTTTGAGACAAGGTCTCACTAAATTACACAGGCTGCCGCTGGTCTTGAACTTGTGATCCTCCTGCCTCTGCCTCCCAAGTCTGGGATTATGGCATGCACCACCACTTCTGGCAAGAGTAAACATCATTAAGGCAAGGACCATGTCTTACTCAGGTGCTCAAAAAATGTCTATTGAACAAAAATGTGTTATGTACTTCCTGGAATGCTTAACATATGTATAGTGTAATAACTGAGTCCTAACAATGAAAAGCTGGGATGTAGCTCAGTTAGTAGAGTGCTGCTCTGCAGTCTCTGAGGTCCTGAGTTCGATTCCAAGCACTACAAAAGTGGGAGAAGGATGTGGCAATCCATTCCCAAGGCAATCCTGGTACAGCCTTTGAAAACCCTCTGAGGATTGCTATGAATTGGGTATGATTCAATGGCACCTAACAACAACAACAACAACAACAACAACGGAAAGAACCTTAGATTGCTAGTCAGGAAGCCTGAATTAGTCATCTAGTTCTTTTTATTCACCTGCAAGGTTCTTCTCAGCTTTAACAATTTAAACCGATTGTTTTCAAAGTATGGTCCCCAACCACATTATCTGGGAGCAAGTAGAAATAGAATTGTAGAGTGTTGCTCTGTGTGCTCTGAAGCCCTGGGTTTGATCCCGAGCACCACAAAAGTGGGAGAAGGACCTGGCAACTCTCTCCCAAAACAGTTCCAAAACAATCAACCATTGAAAACCCTATGAATAGCAGAGAAGCCCTGAAATAGTGCTGGGTATGAAACAGTATCAGGGCATGTTCCTTTCTGTTGTACCTAGGCTTACTATGGGTTGGACCCTACTCAATAGCACTTAACAACACTATCTACCCGCCCCAGACTTGTTGAACCAGAAACCTTGGGAGTATGGATTCAGCAGTCTGTGGTTCAACTGGGTCTCCAAGCTGGCCTTCTTGCCTGCCTGCCTGCTGCTTGCCCTTCCTTCCTTCATTCCTTCCTTCCTTCCCTTCCTTCTTGCACACCTGCCTTCTGCTTGTCTTCCCTTTTTCCTTCCTTCTGCTAGGGTCTTGTGTGTGCTAGGTACGCAGTCTGACACTAAACTACATCCCTAGTCCTAGGTGATTTTAATAGATAGTAAAGTTTGAGAAACACTGGAATTGTTAGTCTATTTTTCTGTTTAAGAAATAATTAGCTGCAGTTAACTACCTTAATTTCAGACTTCACAGCTTAAAGTTACTTTTAAAACTTCTTAGCTGGGACAAGGGTGCCTGTCTATAGTACCAGCTGCCTGGAAGGCTGAGGCAGAAGGATCACTTGAGCCAAGAAGTTTGTGGTCAGCCTGGAAAACATAGCAAGAACCTATCACAAACAAGCTGGGATTTAGCTCAGTTGGTAGAGTGCTGCTCTGCAGTCTCTGAGGTCCCAAGTTCACTTCCCAGCACCACAAAATGGGAGAAGGACGTGGCAACCCACTCCCAAGGCAATCCCGAAACAGTCAGCCATTGAAAACCCTATCAGGGTCGCTGTGAGTCGGACTCGACTCGATGGCACCTAACAACAACAACAACATCACAAACAAACAAAAAGACAAAAACCAAAGCACACCCCACAAAGTCTTCATATGTGTTCTTTAGCAATTTAATTTGCTGACATTTAAGAAAGATTAATGATGTTGGTTATATAGGTAGATACAGTATCTTTGAATCAGAGGCAGTAGAGTCAGAATTTTTTTTTTCGGTACTAGAGGGTTGAACCCAGAGCTTTGAGCATGCTAGGCAAGTGCCTACCACTGAGCCTCACCTCCAGGCCCTTTTTTATTTGTTTATTTTGAAACAAGGTCTCATTAAGTTGTATAGACTACCTCTGGCTTCAAACCTGTGAACCTCCTGCCTCAGTTTCCCAAATTGCTGGGATTATAGGGGTGCGCCATGGTGCCCAGCTCAGAAGATGTTTAAGGCTGCTTACAAAAAGCAAAACCTTATGTATGTATGCATTTATATACACATCTAGCATGTTATTGGGTGCTGTAGAGTTAGATCTGACTCATAGTGATTCTTTGTACAATAGAATGAAACACACCCAACACAGTGCCATGTATAGGATCTTTTTATGTTTGAGCCCAATGTTGCAGTCACTATGTTTTTATCTCATTTTGAGTCATGTCATATAAGCAAATGGAGGTCCCAGGGGCTTTATTCTTGTCATTAAGGTCAACTTTACTTTGAGGAAGCAACTCTTCCACTTGTTTCTTTCTTTCTTTCTTTCTTTTTTTTTTTTTTTGAGGGACTGGGGGTTGAACCCACGGCCTCCTGCTTGCATGCTCTGCAAGTGCTGGACCACTGACCTGCACCCCTGGCCCACTTTTTTTACTTTTTGAGACAGGGTCTCGCTAAATTACACAGACTGGCTGTGGTCTCAAACCTGCAATCCTCCCGCCTCCGCCTCCCGAGCTGCTAGGATTACAGGCTTGTGCCACCGTGCCTGGCACTCGAGTTGTTTCTTGAATGTCTTCCAATCTGGGGGGGTGGGGCTCATTTTCCAGCACTATAGTTGACAGTGCTTCTCTGCTATTCTTAAGATTTTCAGTGGCTAATTGTTTTGGGAGTATGTTGCTGGGTTCTTCTCCCTAGTCTGTTTTAGTCTGGAAGTTCAGCTAAAACTTTTCCACTAGGGGTGGCCCTGCTGGTATCTGAAATACTGGTGGCACAGCTTTCAGCATCCCAGCAACATGCAGGCCCCCACAGCATGACAAGCTGACAGACATACGGGGGATATCTAGCATATATGTAATGCTTTTTATCAGTATAAACTTCTCCATGGTAAGTGTTTAGCAATAATAAAGATAAAATGTAGGCCTTCCTTAGGTAGATTGGAATGAATGATAAGGTTGAATAAAAGGTATCAAAAGTAGAGGTTGCTTTTTTTTGCAGCAGACACACATACTTATTTACCTCTTAAACCAAGACACTTGCTTAGCAGTAGATATTTGGCTTGACCTGGGACATACAGGCTCTGTTTGTAGACTGAAAAGTGCTGATTACTATGGGTATTCACTTGTAGTAGAGAGTTGCACACATCACTGTGGGAAACTACAATAACAGCGTACGTCACATGTGTATTTTGTACTTGGCAGTATCTAAGAGCTTTATATGTCACTTCCTCTATTGTTTTGGCTTAATACCTTCAGTTTAAATTTACTCTCTGGTAAATAAAGAGAGCCTTTTAGAAACAGAGTTCCTAAAAAGAACTCCTAAGACGTGGTGATGCTGCCTGGTTGAAAACTTCCAGGATTTAGTAAACAATATCGTGTTTGCTCCATTTACTTTATACTTTTCATCATAACCTATCTCAAACTTCCTAAACTAAGGAAGCCTATTTTTTCCTCTCTCTTTTCTTTGGGGTGGAAGGGCTCCTCACTGTGTTATCAAGGCTGGCTTCAAACTTGTGATCCTCTTGCCTCAGCCTCCCAAAGTAGCTGGGATTACAGACATTTGCCACTATACCTGACTGAGAAGCCTCTTTTCTTTAGTCTTTCCTTAACTAGAGGTTGTTTCTCCCCCACCCCATGATCATAATTGCCATTGTTCAGAACTTTGCTAGCTATTAATTATTACTTAGTGTTATAATATAGTTTGGATCTGGAATATCCCCCCCAAAATTTATATATTGAAGAAGTGGGTCTCTGCTGGTGGTGTTTGAGAAATAGTAGGAACTTGAGGAAGTGGGGCCTAGTTGGAAAAAGCATGTCCTTGACAGAGATGTTGAGGCCCTGGCCCCTTCTTCACTCTTTGCTTCCTTTCCTGGCTTCCATGAGGTGAGAAACCTCCTCTGCCACATGTTTCCTGACACTATGATGTTCTGCCTAACACCAGACCCAAAGTAGTGGAGCTAGCTGACTGGATTGACATGGTGGACCAAAGTAAATCCTTTTTCCTTTAAGTTGTTTTTCTCAGGTATTTTGCACAGTAACAGAAAGCTAACACTGTAGTTACCAAAACTACACAAATTGTTCCAGATTTAGAGGCTTTACTCTTTTGGGGTTTTGTTCATTCATTCATTTATTTAACAGACACTCTCAGGTGTACTGTTGATGTTTAATGAAGGTGTTGGCTATACAAAAGTGAGTATCTTGTACTCTGTCCTCTTGGTGTGGTAACAGATGACATATAAACAAATAATTCTATGATACTATGATAAAGGAAATTTAGGAGGTAAGGAAAATAAGAGTGTGAGGAATACAGAAAAGGCCGTCAAAGAGGGAATAACTGCTCAGGTAATGTTGAAACACTAACTGAAGTCTGACCAGGCAAGAGGGTGAGGAAGAAAAGTCCAAGTAGAGGAAGGCGGCTTGTTCAAAGGCAATGAGAGATATGGAACAGTATCACAAGTTCCAAACTACAGCCAATTGTTCAGTGTTAGTAGTATATAGGAACAGTAGCAGGTCTGAGACATGAGAGTCTGAGTCATGTTAAATTGTTTGTACCTTATACAATAGATGATGGAAGGATATTAGAGGAAGTATAAACTTGGGGGAGACTTGATCATATTTGTGTTTTAGAAAGATTGCCTTTAGAAAGATTGTAGAGCAGAGTCTAGTGAGACAAGGATTGCAGAAACCAGTGAATGAGCTAAGAATTTATTATGTTAGAAATGATAACTAAAAATCTTGCTACTAAGAATGGACTGGAGCAGTCACTGAATCCAGAGGCATCTTGGAACAGAGTTGATAAGACTTGATGACGCTGGTAGATATTCTTGAACAAGAGGATAACTTTTGGGTTCTTAGCTTGAGTTCCTGATTGATGAGTGATATCACTAATTGAGAGAGAGAGAGAGAATACTATAGTTTGTACAAAGTTAGAATATACTTTTGATTTATTTATATTAATTTTTATGTGTCTAGTTAGCATATTTAATTCACCAATTATTTATTGTGTCTGCGTTATGAAGAACCATACCAGAGATCCTGGGTTAATGTCATGAGGCAGCTGGATGACTTTTTATTAGGTAGAACTAGTTCAGAAATCATTACTTACACACACACACACACACCCCGCCTCTTATATTTTGAGATAGGGCCTTACCATGTAGCCCAGGCTGGCCTGAATTCACGATCCTTTTGTCTCAGCCTTCTCAGTGCTGGGATAACAGGTATGTGCCACCACAGTAGAAATCATTGTGTGTGTGTGTATGTGTATTTTGTTTTGAGGCAGGGTCTCACTGTGTAGCCAAGGCTAGCTTGGAACTTTATGTAGACCAGGCTGGCCTCAAATTTAGGTCACCTCTCCTGCCTTTACCTCCTCAGGGCTGGGATTATAGGCATGCTAGCTACCATGCCCCACTCAGAAATCATATTTTAGTTATTACACAAATTACTCTGTTTTCTCTAGAACTCCTACCTCATTCTTGCCCACGTAAAGGGTTGAATAGTATATTATTCCTTCACTTAGCTTATGAGATCTTCTTAGTTTATCACTGTGTTGAGAATGTCACCACATGTTATCTTCAGTATCTATCATTTATGACAATATTAGCAACTGTTCCAAACATGAAGTTGTAGGGGATACAAACATTTAAAGATATCCATTTAAGGACCTTTTTTTTCTTTATATTTTAACTAGTTCTTTATGTGATAAAAAATTCCTCTAGATTATGTATTTTAAAAATTGTCTAAAGAAGCCCTGTTAAAAGATTTTATAAGTGTAAATAAATTATGTCTCTTGAATTTCTCCCTTTATGGAATCCATATGTCCTTGTAACAGCACATTCAAGAAAGCCCCTGTTGATATTTGTGCCATACTCAGTCAAGTTGGAACTTCAAAGGGCTTTCAGCAGCCATGAACTAAGGAACCCTACCATGTAAAAGTAGAATAAAAAAAAAAATAGAGCTTTAAGCACTGTGGTCAAATGTCAAGTGGTTGTTAGTAGTTTTAGATTAGGCAAGCCATAGAGTCTCTTAAGATGCTTGGCCTATCCTGTGTAATGATAGCCTTGTCTCATTTTCCATAGATTGAGAATTTTCTCATTGCCTTACTACATTTCTTTACCTGGGAAGAGACTTAGGGGTTTAAGACCTATCTCAAAGCAAAACTATTGTCTAAAACTTTTCTTTTTTTTTTTCTTTTATAATGACCATGGAAATGGCTTATGTATACCTATCCATATTAGTGAAATTAATTGATTTCTGCTAATAAAATGGCAAGCTGATACATGTCCATTTGAAAGGAAATCTCTTCGTTTTACAAATGGTGATAGATTTTTTTTTGCCACAGACTTTAAATGAGGAGCACTGACTTAGGGGGGTAATAGTCCCTGTTCATTTTCTGACAATGAGAAGTTCCTTTTCATATAATCCTTTTTATATGCTATTAAATTCTAAAAATATTATATTGGCTAGATGTAGTATAGAATTAGTTTGATATTAAAAAGACTTCTATTGAATCAGTATTTAAATATAGGGGTAATAGAAAGGACCTGAAAGCAATTAAAATACATTATTCCCATGAGTAAAATTTTGTTGACTTTCTCCCATATTGATCAGTTTTTTGGAATGAAATACTGATGACTCTTCCACAACTTTTTAGTGTTCTTGCTTTGCCCATCTTGGTTTTGATAGAATCAGCACGTAGGACAAGTGAATTATGGGGAAGCTTAAAGGACTAATCCCCTCCCTGCATCCCCAGTGAAAAATATTCTGGTTCTATAAATAGAAGAAAATCACTTATAATCCCAAACTCAATGTTTATCATTACTACTTTGCCATATTTCCTTCCAGTTATTTCCAGTGCATACAAAACTTTTTTTTGTTTTGGCAGTTCCTGCAGGTTGAACCCCAGGCCTCACACATACCTTGCAAGTGCTCTATTACTGGGCTGCACCCCCGGCCCATTTGTAGTGTTACTTTTTATTTTTATTTTTACTTTTTAGTTTTTCAAGATAGGGTCTCATTTTGTAGCTCAGGCTGGCCTGGAATTTACTATGTAGACCAGCCTGGCTTGAGCTCATGTAGATCTTCCTGCCTCAGCCTCCCAAGAGCTGGGATTACAGATGTGCACTACCCTGTCCAGCTTCTTTCTTTCCTTCCTTCCTTCCTTATTTATTTATTTGAATCAGAATCTTGCTAGGTTACACTGGCTGCCTCTGGCCCTGAATGGTATTGTACTTTCCAAATTTGCAATGATTTTTCATATCATTAAAAGCATTTTTTAAAAGTCAGACTGTGTATATACCCTAAAGAATTGAAAGCAAGAACTCCCACAGATAGTTGTATGCTAAAGTTCAATGCAACATTTTTCACAATAGATACAAGTTAAAAGCAACACAAGTATTCATCGTAGGTCGATGGATAAACAAAATGCACTAGATACATACCATGGAATATTATTCAGACATAAAAAGGAATGAAATAAAAAGTAATGCTGTGATTTCCCTATAATTGCTCATTTCACTGTTATCAACCATTACGTTGTAAGGCGTGGTGGCACACTTGATGTGAGTTCAAGGCCAGTCTAGTCTACAAAGCAAGTTCCAGGACAGCCTGGTCTACTCAGCAAGACCATGTCTCAAAAATCAAAAGAAACCAAAAAAACAAAACATAAAAAGGGCATTAGATTATATCCATGTTTTTAGGGCTTTAAAATTAAAAATTCAAGCTGGAGGAGTAGTTCATTGGTAGAGTACTTATGTGGCATGTGCAAGACCCTAGGTTTGATCCCCAGCACTGAAGAAAATAATAATAAATAAAATGCAAGATAAAAAATGAGCCATTTGTTGGCGTGCACTCCTGTAGTCCTACCACTCTGGAGGCTGAGTCAGGAGGATCTTAAGTGGGCTACATAGCAAGACCTTGTCTCAAAAAATGAAAAATTAATTAAAAAGTTAAAAATGAAAATGCAGTGAGCTCAATTATGTATTTGTTTTTCTGAGTTTCCTATTATGTCCTTATTCCTAGAAGTGCAATTATTAAGGTTATGAACATTAAAAAAAATTGTAGTTACACTTCGAGTGACAATAGTGAAAGACTCTACAGGGAAAATATTAAATGATGCAGGAAACATCAAAAGAAGATCAGGAATACACAAGGTCATTATACAAAAAAGAGTTGGTGAATGACCATTTCAAGAGGTTGCATATGATAAAGAACCAAAGGTATTGAAGGATGAAGTGGAAGTTGCCTTGAAGGAACTGTTGCTAAAACATGTTTGTGCCAACAGATTTGGAAAACAGCTACCTGGCCAACCGATTGGAAGAGATCCATATTTGTGCCCATTCCCCCAAAAGGGGATCCAACTAAATGTGGAAACTATCAAACAATATCATTAGTACCACACACAACAAAATTTTACTAAACAACATTCCAAAGCAACTGCAGCAGTATACAGACAGGGAACTGCTGGAAAATCAAACCAGATTCAGAAGAGGGTGGAGAACCAGGAACAGGTGAATATTAGCTGAAAGCAGAGAATATCAGAAAGATGTTTATCTGTGTTTTATTGACCATGCACAGACATTTGTATGGATCATAACAGATTATGAATAATACTTTGAAGAATGGGAATACCAGAGCACCTAACTGTACTCATGAGGAATCTGTACATGAACCAAGAGACAGTTGTTCAAACAGAACAAGGAAACACTGCCTGGTTTAAAGTTGAGAACGGTGTGTGTCAGGGCAGTATATGTTCACCATATCTCTTCAATTTCTACGGTGAGCAAATAATCCGAGAAGCTGGACTTTATGAAGAAAAATGTAGCATTAAGATTGGAGGAAGGCTCATTAACAGTCTGTGTTATGCAGATGACACAACTCTGCTTGCTGAAAGTGAAAAGGATTTGAAACATTTACTGATGAAGATCAAAGAACATAGCCTTCAGTATGGATTGCAACTCAACATGAACAAAACAAAAATCCTTACAACTGGTTCAGTAAGCAACTTCACAATAAATGGCGAAGAGATTGAGGTTGTCTAAAATTTTTCTTTACTTGGTTCTACAATCAACACCCATGGGAGCAGCAGGCAAGAAATCAAAAGACGCATTGCTTTGGGAAAAACTGTGGCAAAAGATCTCTTTAAAGTATTGAAAAGTAGCCGGTGTGGTGGCGCATGCTTGTAATCCCAGTGGCTTAGGAGGTGGAGGCAGGAGGATCGCAAGTTCAAGACCAGAGATAGGCTGCGTAACTTAGCGAGACCCTGTCTCAAAAAGTAAAAAAAAAAGAGGGCTTGGGGCACAGCTCAGTGGTCCAGCGCTTACAAAGCATGCAGGCTCAAAGCCCTGGGTTCTACCCCCAATACCCCCCCCCCCAAAAAAAAAATTGAGAAGTAAAGATGTCACACTGAAGACAAAGGTGGGCCTGATTCATCCCATGGTATTTTCAGTCGCATCATGTGGTTGTCAAAGCTGGACATTGAACAAGGGAGAAAGGAGAAGAATTCATGCTTTTGAATTATGGGGCTGGAGATGGTTATTGAATATACCATGGACTGCCAAAACAACCAACAGATCTGTCCTAGAAGAAGTGCAGCCATAGTGCTCCTTGGAAACAAGGACACCTAGACTGTGTCTCATGTATTTTGGACATGTAGTCAGGAGAGACCAATCCCTGGAGAAGTACATCATGTGTGGGAGAGTGGCAGGTCAACGGAAAAAAAGGAAAACCCTCCACTACGTGGATTGACACAGTATCTGCAATAGTGGGCTTAAACATAAATAAGATCGTGTGCCTGGCACAGTATCTGGGAGTGTTTCCTTCCACTGTACATAGGGTTACTATGGGTCAGACCCAACTCGTCATCTTCCTAAGTGCTGGGATTACAGATATGCCCCACCAGAGCCCTTTTTTTTTTATGAGTTTATTGTCCATTTGTATCTTTGCTGAAGTTTCTGTTCGTCTCCCTTCCTTTTGTGGGGGTTTCCTCATTTTTAAATTATTGATGTATACATCTATTTATATATTCTGAATATAAGTTTTAGCTATATGCGCAGCATATACATTTTTGTAGTGTGTTCTTGTTTTTTCATTTTCTTAAAGTATGTTTTGGTAAGCAGAAGTTTAAATTTTTTAGGTTAATTGGGCTTTTTTTGAAATAAAAAACCCAGGCTAGCCTAGAACTCATGATGTAACCCAGGCTGTCGTTAAAGTTTTGATCTTCCTGCTACAGCCTCACAAGTGCTGGGATTACAGGTGTGCAACACCATGCCCAGCACTTTTTAATTAAATAATTTTGGTAAGCAGAATTTTTCTTTTTTCCCTTCCCTTCCCCTTTCCTTTCTTTTCCTTTTTTATTCCCAGTATGAGGAGGTTGATTCAAGGGCTTTGCACAAGCTAGACAAACACTTTCCCACTGAACTATACCCACAGCCTCTTTTTATTTTTTATTTTGAGATGGGGTCTCACTAAGTTGCATAGGCTGCCTCTGGCCTTGAACTTGTGATCCTCTTGCCTTTTAGTCTCCTGAGTAGCTGGGGTGACAGGCAAGCTCCTAGCTTGGTAAGCAAAATTCTTAAGTCATTTTTTTTTTCTCTTGATGGTTTGTCACATGCTTTTGAAAATTGGATCCTTGAGACATCCCTTTGAGGGGGAATACAGATGTATCCTCATTTTGCTCATCAGGAGATAGAGGCTCAGAGAAGTAAAATGACTTGTCCTAATGGTATACAACTAGTAAGTGGCAGAACAAAGAATGGAAACTAGGTCTTTTAACTGCAGGTTGAATTTCCTTCCATTACATTGTATTATCCTTTTCTCTTTTCCCGTTACCTTAAATTGATACTATACTCAGCTTTCTTTTTTCTTAAAGTTCTATATCCTGTTTTGCATATGCAGTTTTTGCTGAGTTGACCATTTTCCCTTATATTTAACTATTTATCCTTGGGGTTTCAGCTTAGATGTTAATATCTCCTGGGAAAATTTTGACATCTTTTCCTGCTAGATAAGGTGCTGTTTATTCCATTTCTTTTTCCTTTTGTTCTTCTTCTTCTTCTTCTTCTTCTTCTTCTTTTTTTTTTTTTTTTTTTTTTTTTTTTTTTTTTTTTTTTTTTTTTTTTTTTTTTTTTTTTTTTTTTTTTTTTTTTTTTTTTTTTTTTTTTTTTTTTTTTTTTTTTTTTTTTTTTTTTTTTTTTTTTTTTTTTTGGTGGTACTTGCAGTTGAACCTGGGGCCTTGTGCATACTTAGCAAGCACTGTACCACTGAGCTGCACCCCTAACCCAATTTTTATTTTTTGTCTTGAGAGGATTTTTCTAAGTTATGCAAGCTGCCTCTGGCCTCGAACCTGTGATCCTCCTGTCTTCACCTCCCAAGATGCTTGGATAATAGGAGTGACCCACTGTGCTCAGCCTTATTCCATTTCTTTAACATATGAGTTTTCTGCTCTTATTGCAAATAGTATGATTATTCCCTCCAGAATTTGAGGGGAAGAACCACAACATTCTTATTTACTAGATTATTAATCCTGTCTGGCATATGGTAGATGTTACAAAAAAAGTTAATGAAGGCAATTGAATAAAATTCTCTACTTACCTACTTGTGATAGATTTTTTTGGTCTTATACAGTTAGGCCCTGTGATATATTTACTTCAGTATTTCTGTGTAGCATCATGATGTTCCATTTGTGATTTTTGAATGCCTGAAATGTTACATTTTAAAATGAGATTTATAAAAATGTGTTTTATACTCCCTGCATTCCTAGTATTAAAAATTATTGAAATGAGTATTTGGCTGTCTTAGAATATTTTCTTTATAGTTGACATTGTCTTAACGTTCAGATTAAAACTAATTTATAAATTTTGTAGTTTCTGTCTTTGACTATGAACAGCAAATAATGACTTCATCTTTTATTCCTAAGAGGTGACAATTTTCTTAAAAAGTAATTTATATTTACTAAAGTTGTCAGTGTTCTTTAGTTAGGTAGGAAAATACCCACATTCTTAGGAAATAATACACCTAAGTATTTAGGGGGCTGGGATTAAGCTCAGTGGGTAGAGCGCTGCGCTGCAGTCTCTGAGGCCCCGAGTTCAATTCCCAGCACTGCAAAAATAGGAGAAGGGCCTGGCAATTCACTCCCAAGGCAATCCCAAAGCGCTCAGCCATTGAAAACCCTATGAGGGTCGCTATGAGTCGGATACCGACTCGACGGCACCTAACAACAACAACAAAGTATTTAGGAGTAAAGGACAAAGATGTTTGCAACTTACTCTCAGAAGGTTTGGTTGTAAGTGGGAAAATATACCTTCCTACCTACCAAGTGCCTGCAGCCATATCACTGTGGCGTCAGATCTTGGAAGCTAAGCACAGTGGGGCCTGGTTAGCACTTGGATGGGAGATTGCCTGGGAACACCTGGTGCTATAGGCTTGAGAAGGGCCTGGCAACCTACTCCCCCAAACGGTCATCCACTGAAAACCCTATGAATAGCAGAGAAGCACTGACAATAGTGTTTCGGCTGTTATACATAGGTTCGCTGTAAGTCAGACAGCGACTTGACAGCAGCTAACAACCACCACCACCGCCGCCGCCTACCTACATATACACATACGTTTATCCACATACATACAAGCAGTTCTGAATTTGCAAGGTAGTATGGGACTGTAAAAATTATTCTGCCAGGTGAAACTGTGCCATGATCTCCCCACCTCCCTTAGTATTAGGGGGTTGAACCTGGAGCCTCAAGCATGGTAGGCAAGTGCTCTACCACTGAGCCATACCTCCCTGTCCCCCCACCCTTTTTATTTTGAGATATGGTCTCGTTATGTTGCACAAGATGCCTCTGGCTTCTTGCCTCAGCCTCCCAAGTCATTGGGATTAAAGGCATGGGCCATGGTGCCCAGTCCCATGCAGAGTGGTCTTAATGATTAGTGAGAAAGATTGTGTTCTGTAACCTATTAAATTTTTTGTCAAAACATTAAAAAATATTTTATTGTGATTATAAACGTATAAGGAAATTAAAGGGTAAAACTAATATTTAGTATACTGTAATTTAAAACATTAGAAATGTTGAGTACTAACATATTTTATTGTTTTGTTAAAAACTTAGTAGTTTAGACAGTGGCGTGCAGCTGTAGTACTGTGGCTTCTGATCCTGTCAGATCTGGGAGGCTAAGCAGCATTGACCCTGGTTAGTACTTGGATGGGAGACCGCCTGGGAACACCAGATACTTTGTAGGCCTGGGAGAAGGACCTGGCAACCCACTCCCAAAAATCAATTCATGAAAACCCTATGAACAGCAGAGAAACACTGACAATAGTGTTTTGCCTGTTGTATGTAGGGTGGCTATGAGTCGGATACCGACTCGATGGCATTTAACAACAACAACAACAGTTTAAACAGTGCTTGTCTGCTGCTGCTTGTATAGCTTCTGATATAGAGTAAGCATCTTTTGGATGCTTTGGTTTCCAGTATTTTATCCTTTGCACTTTCATTGTTGTGAAATACCTTTAAGATATTCCTTTAAGGTTTTTTTTTTTTTTTTTCTTTTCTTTGCCTCAGTACTTGGTGATTGAACTCAGGGCATCACATGTATTTTGCAAGTGCTCTACAACTAGGCTGCACCCCCCCAACCCAATTTGTATTTTTAATTTTGAGTCAGGATCTCACTAAGTTCCCTTGGCTGCTTCTGACCTCAAACTTGTGATCCTCCTGGCTCTACCTCCTGAGTTGCTGGGATTACAGGTGTATACCACTTTGCCCAGTTTATTCCTTCAAGTGTATACTAGTGTAATGGCCTTGGGGACTTTGTCATTGTTTTCATTGTAATCACTTTACTCATTTATGTTAGTAAACAGACCTTCACTAAGTTCTAGTTGCACATAAGTACATTTACTTTTTATTTGAATTTCACTTCCAGTATCACTATTTTGGTGCTTCCATTTTCATCTTCAAGGTGGTCTTTAGCCTTTGTAATTTTCTAATTTTATACAATAATGCACCCGTATGTTATCTGTAGAGTTGAAATTCAAATTTGAAAAAAATAGAGGATTGATTGGTTATGGAAAATAATAAGTTTTAAGAATTATAATTGATGATTTATTGAAAGTTTGTTTTCAAAGCATTTCACTAACTTGTTAAGCCTTCATAAAATCCAAAATAATACCATTATTATTTTCAATTTAGAAATGAGTAAGCTTGAGACTTGGAGTATATTTGTTGTTGATTTCTTTTTCTTTTTCTTTCTTTTTCTTTCTTTTTTTTTTTTTTTTTTTTTTGCGGTACTGGGGGTTGAACCCAGGGCCTCGCTCCTACATGCGTTGCAAGTGTTGCGCCCCCAGCCCATTTTTTTACTTTTTGAGACAAGGTCTCGCTAAATTACGCAGACCGTGTCTGGTCTCGAACTTGCGATTCTCCTGCCTCTGCCTCCCAAACCTCTGGGATTACAGGTGTGCACCACCACGCCCGATGCTTGTTTTTCTTTTGAGACAAGGTCTGGCTGTGTAGTTCAGGCTGGCTGCAAACTCATATTGATCCTCCTGCTTCAGTCTCCCAAGCACTGGAATGACAGGTGTGTGCCACCATGCCCACCTAGAGTCTTGGAGAATTTAATAAGTTCCCTGTTAGAGATCACATGGCCTTTGATGAAGAAAGACTATGCAAAGGCATTTGTGGGGATCATAACAAATTATGAATAACACTGTGAGGAGTGGGAATACCAGAGTACTTAATTGTACTCATTAGGAATCTGTACATGGACCAAGAGGCGGTTGTTGGAACAGGATGAGGAAATACTGCCTGGTTTAAAGTGAAGAGAGGTATGCATCAGAGCTGTATCCTTTCCTCATACCTCCTCATACTCTATGCTGAGCAAATAATCTGAGAAGCTGGACTTTATGAAGAAGACGGCATCAGGATTGGAGGAAGATTCATTAACCTGCATTATGCAGATGACACAACTCTGCTTGATGAAAGTGAAGAGGATTTAAAACATTTACTGATGAAGATCAAAGAGCACAGCCTTCAGTATGGATTGTACCTGAACATGAACAAAACAAAAATCCTTACAACTGGGTCAGTAAGCAACGTCACAATAAATGGAGAAGAGATTGAGGTTGTCCAAGATTTTTCTTTACTTGGTTCTACAATTGATGTATGTGGAACCAGCAGTCAAGAAATCAAAAGATGTATTGCATTGGGAATAGCTGTTGCAAAAGATCTCTTTAAAATACTGAAAAGTAAAGATGTCACATTGAAGATGAAGGTGCGCCTGACTCATGCCATCGTATTTTTAGTCACATGATATGGTTATGAAAGCTGGACATTGAAAAAGGGAGATAGAAGAATTAATGCTTTTGAATTATGGTGCTGGAGATGAATATCGAATATACCATGGACTGCCAAAAAAGCCAACAGATCCTTCCTAGAAGTGGCGCAACCGGAGTGCTCCTTGGAAACAAGGATGGCTAGACTGTATCTTATGTATTTTGGGCATGTTGTCAAGAGGGATCAATCCCTAGAGAAGGACACAAGTTTTGGGAGAGTAGCTAGTCAGTGATAAAAAGGAAGATCCTGAACTAGATGGATTGACACGTGGCTGCAACAATGGACTTAAAAAGGTTGTATACCTGACAAGGAGTTGGGGAATGTTTCATTCTGTTGTACATAGGGTCACTATGAGTTGGACAGTGGCACCTAAGAACAGTAACATGTAATATAGAATTTACATCTAGTGACATAGGTTATTCTTTTTGGGAAAGATAGTCTAGTCCAATGTTCATTCATATTTAAAAGTATAATTGTTAGTATTTTTTGAGCCATGTGGCTGATATATATTCATTTAATCCTCATATAGTGCTGGGTAATAGCTTTTGTTATCATTATTGGTTAAATAGCTCATACATTGTCAGAAGCTGAAATAGGATTGAACCCCAGAAAGGAAATCTGGACCCCATCATTATATGATATAGTAGCACCCCCTCTCTTTATTTATAAGGCCAGGTTTGCAAAGCATTTGTACATATGCATTTAAACCCCATAGCAATCCTGTAAAATTCTTGACATTTTCACATGAGAAAATGGAAACTTCAGGAATTTTAGGCTTAACATGACAGTATCTAGTAGATCCAGACCCACGTCTGATTCTAATCCTCTTGCTATCATTATGTAGTTTTACTAACATAATAAATATTCACTTGAAAGTGAATTCTTGATTTTATATGTAGACTTTTAGCTGTGTTAAGATGATTTGGTAATGTTTTAGATGTGCTACTTAGGCCTGTAGAAACTTAGCAAAAATGACCATTAATTCCAATTTTTAGTTTTCCTAGTGGCTTAAGTATAACTGTTAATGCATTAAATTTTCCTTAATTATGTGGTTGAGTGTACCACTCTAATAGTACTGTTCTTAGGTAAATTCAGAAATGAACGTTTTCTCTGCTTTATTTGGCACAAATGAGGTGACTGAACACTTAGGAAAGTCTTGTTAGTACTCTAATGTAGGGGTAGGAGGGACGGGAGTATATGTGTTTGTGAGAAATAATCTAAAATACCAGCTCTTGATCTTCTGCCAATTCCTTTTAGAGCTTCTATTCCTGACTGCAAAATGTCATAAAACTCAACTTTAACAGTTTCAAAAGAGATTATATATGTTAAGAGGTTGACCTTTGCCAATCAAAACACTAATAACAGCTCCTGAGAGAGAAGGGCCATGGAAGAAAGTACCCTAATGAGAGGAATTGTAGCAAAGGTGGAATTGATGCGTTGAAGTAATATCTTCTGGTTTCAAATGACTGCTTCTATCCTCCTAAATTCACTTAAAGACTAAGCAGCAGCAGCATGTGTAACAAATTTCATGGTTTATATCGTTTACCTAGCAAATGTCTAGAATTAGTGTTTCTCAGGACAAACTGTCCTTTCAGGTTCATGGTTCCTTTCTTGGTGGATGGCAAAAAGGAAAGTCCATCTTATTTCCCCTTTAGCTTTAAGGTGAACTTCAATGGGCCTTCCCCACCCCCAAAAAATTTTCTTGTGTAACTATATAATATTCTGACCTTCTAGGAACTAAATAGGCATGGCCTATACTATATGTCATGATAATAACTTAAAGCTACATCAGTTACAGAAGATGATTTAAAAAAAACACCCTCAGCATATCCTGTTTGTGTGTTTTAGATGTCTATTGCTATAGAAATAATACAGGTAGTAAAGAAAAGTGTTAAGCGAGTATTTGAATCTCAGTGGATGTTTCATTGGCTAATGAAAATAAATGAATTAACTTGAGAGAAACCAAATATTTCTGAATTGTTACTGTTTCCATTTTGTGTGTGTTGGAGGACTGATTTAAGAATTATTTCTTAGTGATTTGGCCTTTAAAAATCCCCTTTTTAACTGGGCCTGGTAGTATATCCTTGTAATCTTAGCTCTGGGGAGATTGAGGCAGGAGGATCCCACATTTGTTGCCAGCCTGGACTACATAGCCCTCTCAAAAAATAAAATCTCCTTTTCTTTTCTTTCTTTCTTTTTCTTTTTTTTTTTTCTTTTTTTTTTGCAGCACTGGGGTTTGTACCTAGGGCTTCGTGTCTGCATGCTCTGCAAGTGCTGGACCACTGAGCTGCACCCTCAGCCCATTTTTTTGACTTTTTGAGACAGGGTCTTGCTAAGTTACGCAGACTGCCTCTGGTCTCGAACTTGCAATCCTCCCACCTTCATCTCCTGTGCAGCTGGAATTACAGGCATGCGCCACTGCACCTGGCAAAAATCTCCTTTTCTACTCTAGGAGGTAAATAACCAGAAAATCAGACATTTCTCTTTGGATTTGATTTCATTTAGCTCAGGCTAATTTCTTTTTGTCAGATGTTGTTAGGTGCTGTTGAGTCAAGTATGAATCATAGTGACCCTGTGCACAGCAGAACGAAATGCTCCTGGATCCTGTGCCAGTCACATGATCTTATTTATGTTTAAGCCCATTGTTGCAGACACTGTGTCAATCCATCTAGTGGAGGGTTTTCCTTTTTTGTTGACTTGCCACTCTCCCAAACATGGTATCTTTCTCCAGGGATTAGTCCCTCTTGACTACATGTCCAAAATACATCTAGCCATCCTTGCTTCCAAGGAGCACTCTGGTTGTACTTCCTCTAGGACCAATCTGTTGGTTCTTTTGGTAGTCCACAGTATATTGAATAATCGTCTCCAGCACCATAATTCAAAAGCATGAATTCTTCTCCTGTCTCCCTTGTTCAACGTCCAGCTTTGACAACCACATGATGTGACTGAAAATACTGTGTCGTGGGTCAGGCACACCTTCATCTTCAGTGTGACATTTTTACTTTTCAATACTTTAAAGAGATCTTTTGCCACAGCTTTTCCTGAATCAATGCATCTTTTGATTTCTTGACTATTGTTTCCTTGGGTGTTGGTTATAGAACCAAGAAGCAAACTCATGAACAACTTCAATCTTCTCTCCATTCATTGTGAAGTTGCATTCTGACCCAGTTGTAAGGATTTTTGTTTTGTTCATGTTGAGTTGCAATCCATGCTGAAGGCTGTGTTCTTTGATCTTCATCAGTAAATGTTTTAAATCCTCTTCACTTTCATCAAGCAGAGTTGTGTCATCTGTTAAAGAGTGCTAAGTGTTTGTTTCTTTTAGAGCGGGTCTCACTGTGTAGCCCAAACTGGCCTCAAACTCAAGGTTCTCCTGCCTCAGCTTCCCAAGTGCTGGGATTACAGGCATGTGCCACCATGCCCAGTTATGTGTGCCAAACTTCAAAATTGTTCTGGGACTACAAAAAGGAAGTGACAATTGGGATAGTAGAATATAGAGTGAGGAATTACACATCTTCAGTAACTGAGGAAATTAAATTCCAATGTGATTTGAACATTGACAAATGCTTTTACTAGCTTGTTTCCAATTTCTCTTGTACTTTTGACTAGACTATTTTTGGAGAATAAATTGATCAAACATTTGCTTGCTGATAGGAAGTTTAATATCGTAAGTACTGCTTTTGCCAGTTCTCAAGGAGAAGCGTACATGTATGTTCTTCGGAAAACCTTTGGGAAGACAAAGAATGTCACTTAAGTGTAAAATCTGAACTCAGATTATTTGTCTTCAAGATAATGTTGAGATGCCTTATCTTCATCCTGAATTTCAGAGGGTAATTTGAGGGCACTTGAAGTAGTAGTGTTTTTCTTTGCAGAACTGTGATGATACCATGGTTGAATGTGCTACAAGCACACTGAACAACAGTCAGTTATAGCAAGTGGTATGTAGAGAAGCAGGCAGCGGTGGTCAAAGATATGTATAGCCCTTAACCTCATTTCTCAGCTGATTGGTTTTGTAGAGGGCCTATTTCTGGTCAGGGTAAGTGTATCTGACTTTTAGACAATTTCAGGATCATTCTGTATATAATAGCTATTTCACACTGATTCTGAGGGCAAATTTTGGGGAAAAGTTTATTTCATTTTATATATTTTTCTTGAGCATTCTCCTTTCTCAGTGTATTCTCCCCTCCCCCCATCAAAAGAAATAAGTGTGGTCTGCATAAGCATTTTACCAAAATCTTTAGATGGCTGCCTTATTTTTTTTATTATTACATTGTCTTGTTGGAATTCTTGTGATCTACTAGTATTTTTCATATATGGAGAGTGTTCTATATATTGTTGATGTCTATGGAAATTGATCTAACTTGTTTCAGAAGGTATATGAAAGCTGACCTGGCTGAACTTCAAATAAAAGAAATGCAAGCTTTTCCAGTCAAGTCAGTTCATTAGTATACCTTCTTTGTAGTATGTTAAAGCCATTACATTAAAATTCAACATGTTCTTGCTTTATCCCTGTGCTCAATCCTCTTATTCTTTATGGGCAAAAAGTTTTACATAAATGAAAAGATAAAATTTGGGCCCAAGGAACTACAGGAAAGAAAAAGGTGTGTATAAAGAACTGAGCTTGGTTTTGTATGCCTGTAATTTCAGCATTTGGGATGTCAAGGCAGGAGGATCATGAATTTGAGGTCAGCCTGGGATACATAATGAGGCCTTGTCTCAAAAACAAACAAAAAAGTGTGCATAAGTACACATGAAGGCCATGCAGTGATGGTTTGGTATATGTTACACTGCAAGGCCATGATTCTCACTGTTTTTGTACCACCATAGGTGTTCCCATTAAAGCCCTCATGAGGTGTAGTGAAGTGATTAAATTAATAGAGTTTAATCTTGTTTTTCCAGAAAAAGTATTTATATGGAGTGCCAAAAATGTAATACACACTTTAAGTACTAAAATTGTGATACTCAATATATACTGATAACAGAAGATGAATAGAAGTCACTTTTGACTTCTACAATACAAGAGGTGCTAAAATTGATTACCATAGTAATTTAATTCAACTTCAAAAAGTAATACATAGGTAACGTCTCTTAAGATATGTATTGGTACCCCAGTGTGTGTGTGAGTGTGTACACACATGCATGCTGAGAAATCCAGTAGGTGAGGGGAAACCCCAATAAGGTTTGTAGAGAAGTAACATAGTTTGTATATATAGACCTTGGAACTTTGTAAGTGTTTAGTAAACTCGTAATCAATGAATAAACGTCTCTGACGTCACTCATGTGGAGTCTTTGACAGTCTCTGTAGGTTGTAATACCATAGTTTATTTACATGTCTGTCTCCCCCTACTGGCCAGCAAGCTCCTTTAGTACTAGGGCTCTGCCTGCTTATCTTACATACAGAGTATCTGGCCGTAATTCTGTAGTTGGCATGGCCTTGTTATATGAATGAGTGTATTTAGACCATTTTTGTAGTTTACATCTGCAAACAGAGCTAGGGTAGAAGATATTATTATACATACCGACACCAAAATGTGTCGTTGCAGTAACATTGGAGGAGTATTTTTCCATTATGAACTTGCAAACAAAATGAGAACAACAGCATTTTAAAGTTCAATTGATTATTTGGATATGTATGCACTTATATTTTGGGGAATGGTATAGGAGTGACAGTTTGAGCTTGCTTCTTCCTTTAAAGTGTGTATAAGGAGCTAGGACCATGGCACACACCTGTAATCCCAACAACTCAGGAAGCTGAGACAGGACATTTTGAGTTTGAGGCCAGAGGTAGTTAGAGCAATTTAGTGAGATCCTATCTCAAAATATAAAAAATGGGGAGAGATAGATGGGGGTAGAGCTCAGTGGTAGACCACTTGCCAAGCATGCACAAGACCCTGGGTTCAAATCGCTAGTACTACAGGAAAGAAAAAGGTGTGTATAAAGAACTGAGCTTGGTTTTGTATGCCTGTAATTTCAGCATTTGGGATGTCAAGGCAGGAGGATCATGAATTTGAGGTCAGCCTGGGATACATAATGAGGCCTTGTCTCAAAAACAAACAAAAAAGTGTGCATAAGTACACATGAAGGCCATGCAGTGATGGTTTGGTATATGCTACAAAGATTTAGATTTAATCCACATAGCTTTATGGTTTCACAAAAAGATGGCACAAACATTTTTATTTTTAGCAGTATCACAATGGTAAGACATGAAAGTCTGGTCATTACTTGGCTTTTTAATCATCACCAGTAAGAGGCTCTATAATTAAAAGTTTGTTCCTAGGCAGAGGAGTAAGATCGATCACAGTCTTTAATTCCTTAGAGAAAATAAATGAAAAAAATTAATGTTGCTAAAAACTATTGGCAGATTCATTGTTGTTGTAGATGCATAAGAAGTGTCACTCTCTGAGTATAGATATAGAGAATAAGAATAAATTTTCATAGTGTACACATAATAAATGTACTGAGTTCAAAGGAATTTGAGATATGAAAAGGTCTCTGATTACGAATAGTGGTGTTTTTATTTCAGTCAGAGTAGCTGAATGACCAGAAAAACAATTTGTCAAATAAAACCTAAAATTAGAAATCAGGAATAGAATATTTAATAAAAGTGGTATGTTAAATGTACATTTAGAAGCGTAGTATCCCTTCACAAATATCAGAAACCTCTCTACCTGAAGAAGATCCTTTGCTAGTCCTCTATTTCAAGCATAGTTTTCTCACTTGGTTCACTTTTTTGCCAATTAGTCCCACCACTTTACTTTCTCTGGGAAAGCCATTTTAGCTATCAGAAGTCTCCTTTGACAGTTTGTTTGTTTCTAAGACAGGGTATCTCTGTGTGTTGCCCAGGCTGGCCTCAAACTCGATATCTTCCTGCCTCAGCTTCCCAAATGTGCTGGGATTACAGGGGTGTGCCATCATGCCTGGTTTCCTTTGACAGTTTCTTTCAGCTGCCTCAATGTGCTGGTTCGGCTAATGTTTGTTCCTAAACATATTTCAGTAGTATAGAGCACAGTGTTTAAGACTGTTAGTTAGGCTTAAATCCTAGCCACAATTCCTTTGCACTTTAGGCAGGTTAATATATTATGGGGATGTTGAGTTTAAATGTGTTAATGCATGCATAATGCTTACTACAGGACTGGGCACACGGTAAGCACTCAAACATTAACTGTTATTTTCCCCTGGCATCATAATTTGCCTTCCGAATAGTAGCTATTCTGAGTCTCTTTAATAAAAACACAACTGCCTTTTTCATACTTTATATACAACTACACTGAA
Organism: Pedetes capensis; assembly: GCA_007922755.1. NCBI lineage: Eukaryota > Metazoa > Chordata > Mammalia > Rodentia > Pedetidae > Pedetes > Pedetes capensis. The sequence continues at coordinate 86,065 of VMDO01005034.1, forward strand.
TTTAGGTGCCTCTTCAGAATAGGAATCACCAAAATTCTCCAATAGGAATTGCCTTTAACATCTGGTTAAGATATGTGGAAAAGACCTCCCTCCCTCTCGCCCTCCCTCCCTCCCTTCCTTCTTTCTTCCCTCCCCCCCTCCCTCCCAGTACTGGGGCATTGAATCCAGGGCTTTACATTTGCTAGGCATGGGCTCTACCACCAAGCCATACTCCCACCCCCACCTTCTTTTTTTTTTTTTTTTTTTTTTTTTGGAGACAGGATGTCAGTAAGTTGAGCAGGCTGCCTCTGACCTTGAGCTTGCGCATCTCCTGCCTCAGCCTCTGGAAATGCTGGGATTATAGATATGTGCCATTCCGCCCAGCTGAGGTTTGTTTGATTTTTAAGAGTGGTAGGTATTGTGGAAACTCCTGGGAAAGCTACTGCCAACTCACCACCAGGTCTCCCACAGAGTCCCTAGTTGGGACAGAGCTGATTGGATCTGAAATGACTTTTTTTCCCCTTTTCTTCCATTTTTTTGAGACAGTCTCCCTATGTAGCCCATGCTGACTTTGAACTTGCAATCTTCCTCCTCTGCCTCTTAAGTGCTGGAATTACACGTTTGGGCCACCATGCCTAGCCTTTGAGATATTTGTTGATTACAGGATTAAAAAGACCTGAGGGACTAATATGTAGCAAATTCTGAATGTGGTATAATGTAAATGGGAACAAGATTGAGAATATCTGAGTTGGAATCAGTTTATTTTAGAGCACAAAGGGACCTTAAGTTGTTTAATGCCAAGGAAAAGTCAGGATCTAGAGATGTTTAGTGATTCACTAAAATTGTCTACCATTGTATAGTAGTTAATAGAATTGACTGATACTAGATAAGTTCTCCTTTTAGGTACTGTCTTGTATTCTGCTGTTGTTTAAAAAGGTTAACTTAGGATCAGTTTTACGCGTTTCTTCATTTGTAATAATTCCATTATACATCCTAATTTTTACAGGGTGTTTATCCTAGGCAAGAAAAAAATGATAAAAAATGACAGGCTGTACATTATTTTGCAAAGGATGGTTTTTAGTATATTACATTTTTAGTTTTTCAATTGTGGTAAAATAGATATGACAAAATGTGCTATTTTAACCACTTAGTGTATTATTCACTGTCATTGATTACATTTACAATGTTGTGTAACCATTACCACTATTTCCAAAACTTTTTCATTACCCCAAATAGAAATTCTATAACCATAAAGCAATAACTCCTCCTTCTCCTTCTCCCAGCCATTGGTAATTTGTGTTCCACTTTCTGTCTCTGTGAATTTGCTTATTTTGAGGTACCACATATAAGTGGAGTCATGCAATTTTTATCCTTCTTGTGTCTTATTCCACTTAGCATAATGTCTACAAGGCTCATTCATGTAATGTCAGAACTTTATTCCTCCTTTAGACAAAACAATATTCCTGTGTGTGTGTGTGTATATATGCATGTATGTCTGTATGTGGGGTGTGTGTGTATGTATGTCACATTTGTTAATGCATTCATCTGTTAGTGGATATTTGTTTTTGTTTTTGTTTGTTTGGTTGTTTTTGGCTTTTTTTTTTTTTTTTGCTTTTTGGCTGTTGTGAAAATAGTTATGATCATTGGTATAAAAGTAGCTGTTTGAATCCCTGCTTTCATTCAGTTCTTTTGTGTAAATACCTAGAAGTGAAATTATTGGATCACATGGTAATTCTATATTTAATTTTTTTGAGGAACTGCCGTACTGTTTACCTCAAAAGTTGCACCATTTTACATTCTTCCCAGGAATGCATGAGGATGCCAATTTTGCCACTTCCACACTAGCTCTCTTTTTTTAAAAAGCCATACTCCAAATGGATATGAAGTGGGATCTAGTTGTGGTTTTGGTTTCTCTGATGTCTAGTGATATTAGGAAGAGCATCTTTTCATGTGTTTATTGAATATTTGTAAATCTTCTTTGGAGAAATAGCTTCTCAAGTTGCCCATTTTTGAACCTGATTGCTGTTAAATTGTCAGAGTGCGTTATAAATATTCTAGATGTTTAATGCCTTATCACATGTTATTTGCAAATATTTCCTCCTGTTCTGTGATTTGACTTTTTACTCTCTTGATAGTGTCCTTGGGACAAAAGTTTAAAATTTTGGTGAAGTAGAGTTTATCTCTCTCTCTCTCTCTTTTTTTTTTTTTTTTTTTTTTTTTTTTTTTTTTTTTTTTTTTTTTTTTTTTTTTTTTTTTTTTTTTTTTTTTTTTTTTTTTTTTTTTTTTTTACTTTATTTACATATATATTCTGGAGGGTTGACCCTAGGGCTTTGCTCATCTAAGCAAGTGGTCTGTCACGGAAGTGCACCCCTAACCCCTTCTTTTATCTTTTTATTTTTTAGACAGAGTCTCACTAAGTTGCACAGGCTACCTCTGACCTCTAACTCCCAATCCTCCTGCCTCCACCTCCCAAGTCATTGGGATTACAGGTGTGCACCACAGTACCCAGCTGAGAATTTTTCTTTTTCTATGTTGGAGATTGAATCTACACATGCTAGGCAAGTGTTCTGCCACTGAGCTACACTCCCACCCTTAGTGTTTTTTGGCAGGGGTACTTGGAGGTTGAACTCTGCTACATGCATGCTTTGCAAGCACTCTAACACTGAGCTCGACCCCAGCCCGTTTTTTACTTTATATCTTGAGACGGTGCCTCACTAAGTTGTGTAGGCAGCTGCTGGCCTCGAACTTGGAATCCTCCTACCTCATCCTCCTCAGTTGCTGGGATTACAGACATGTGTCACCATGCCCAGCAGCCTCAGCCTTTTTAAACTTTGTTTTGATCTGGGTCTAAGTTGTCTGACTTGTAATCCTCCTTCCTGAGCCTCTTGAGTAGCTGGGATTATAGGTGTGTGCTTCATGCACGTTGCACATACTTTGCAAGCATTCTGCCACTGAGCTGCACCCACAGCTCCCTTTTTAATTTTTTTATTCTGAGGCAGGGTATTTCTAAGTTACTCAGGCTGCCTCTGGTCTCAAATTTGGAATCCTCTTGAGTCATGGGTATTACAGGCATCCATTCTTCAGTCGATGGATCTTTTGGTTGTTTGTATTTTGTGGCTACTATGAAAATGTGCCTACAGCAGTAGCCCTGTGGCATCCGATCCCGTCAGATCTTGGAAACTAAGCAGGGTCGGGCCTGGCTAGTACTTGGATGGGAGACAGCCTGGGAATACCAGGTGCTGTAGGCTTGGGAGACAGACCTGGCAGACCACTCCCCAAAATCAATCTACCATTGAAAACTCTATGAACAGCAGAGGAGCACTGACAGTAGTGTTTCCCCTGTTGTATGTGGGGTCACTACGAGTCAGATACTGACTTGACGGCACCTAACAACAACATGAATAATGTTGCTGTTGATAATATTTCTATGTACAAGTTTTTGTGTGGTTGTATATTTCATTCTTTTGGGTACATAGATACCTGGGAGTGGAATTGCTAGGTTATATGTAACTTTATGCTGAGACTTGAGAGATTCTTTCCTAGAGACTGCAGTGCTGTTTTGTATTTCTACCAGCAGTGTATGAGGATTCCAGTTTCTCAGCATCCTCACCAGCACTCATCAGAGTAGTATGTGTGAAGTGATATCTCATAGTGGTTTTGATTTGAATTACTAAATGACTAATGATGTTAAGCTAATGACTAATGATGTTTCATGTGCCTATGGTGAACTATGTATCTTTCAGAATTATTTATTCAAAATCTTTGCCCATTTTTTAGTTGTTTTAAGATGCCTATCCTTTTTATTACTTTTAAAATTCCTTAAATATTCTAGATATTAGTTCCTTATTAGATATAATCACTTGCAGGTGGGAGAAAATCCTATTCTGTAGGATTTTTCCCCCCACTTTCTTGAGATGTTGAAGTATAAAAGGTTTAAATTTTGAGGAGGATCAGAGTTACTCTATTTTGTTATGTGTACTATTGATATTATGTGTAAGAAACCCTTGCCTAATCCAAATGAATATTTCCATATTTTATTACAAGAATTTTATAGTTTTAGCTCCCACATTTAAGTCTTTGATCCATTTTAAGTTAATTAATTAATTTATTTATTTTGTATGTGGTGTGAGATAGAGGCCTAACTTCATTTTCTCTCTAGCCTGGGACTTACTTTGTAGCGTAGGCTTGCCTTAAACTTGACATCCTCCTGCCTCAGCCTCCTAAGTATTTGGATTGTAGGGATGTGCCATAATGCCCTCTGCCCCCTTTGCTCATCTTTTGGGTGTTGGGGGTTGAACCCTAGGCATTTAACATGCTAAGCATTCACTCTAAATAAAGAGCTGGGCATAGTGGCACAAACCTGTAATCTTAGTCCTTGGGAGGCAGAAGCAGAAGGGTCATAAATTTCTTGTTAGCCTGATTTACACAGCAAGGCCTTGTCACAAAACAAAAGTACCAAAGAAGAGTTTGAAGTTGAAAGACAGATGGTGTGGGGAAACTTGGAAGAACTGCTATCTAGCAGTGAAGGTTAACAAGAATAATGTGTTATCTTCCAGTGTTTGGGGTTTTTTGTTGTTGTTGTTTATTTCATTTCATTCGTTTGTTTGCTTGAGACTGGGTTTTGTGGTATAGCCCAGGCTGACCTCAAACTCACGGTGATCAACTTGTCTCAGACTCCCGAGCACTGGGATTACAGGCCTATGCCACTATGCCTGGCTCGGTGTTTCTTTTATAAAACAACATCTTGCTGGTATAATTTTATTGCCTTATTTTTCAACTTAATATTTCATAAGCACTTTTCAGTGTTACTTGTTGTCATAAGTATGTTAATGGTCACTTTATATGCGCTGGAGTATGCTAGCCTTGAATGGTCTAGCTATTTTCCTATAGGACAAGTCTTGTTTTTTTTTTTTTTTTTTTGGTGTGTGTGTGTGTGTGTGTGTGTGTGTGTGTGTGTTACTTGTGGGTTGAACCCAGGACCTTGCAAATACTTTGCAAGTGCTTTACCACTGCCACTGGACTGCACCCTCAGTCCACTTTTTATCTTTAAATTTTGAGTCATGGTCCCCCTAAGTTACACAAGCTGCCTCTGGCCTTGAACTTGCGATCCTTCTGCCTCTACCTCTTAAAAAGTCTGGTTTTATCTTACCTTCCTAAAAACTGATTCTCTCTCTGCCTGTTCCACTTCCCCAAGTTTCTGAGACAGATGATTATTGACATCAGTGAATATTCCTTGCTCGACAGCCCTCAATTCCTATTTGTTATTTTACTTTTTAGATGTATTACATAAAGACATTTTGAGAAAATACCTTTTCCATCACTCTGTTTTACAGCTGCTTTAGAAAAGAAAAGAATGTCAGAGATTTCTATGGAGTAATTAGTACTGTTTACATCTAGTGTTGTTTCATCATTTTTACTCCTGCTAACCATCTAGGTGGGAGAAGGATGTGGCAATCCACTCCAGAAAACAATCCTGAAACAATCAGTCATTGAAAACCCTGTGAGGGTCCCTATGAGTCAGACCCAACTCCGTGGCATCTAACAACAACAGCCACTATCTAGGAAGGTGATAATAGTGTTCTGTCAGCTTGACTCGGCAATAGTACTTGAGTTAATCTAAATGTTCAATTTATATGGCCATCTTAACCATTTAATGTAATGAATTACCACTGAAAAGTAGTGGTGGATATTTTATAAAGAACTTTTAAAATTCTTTTTATTATTTGGCCTTTAAAGCATGAGTTGACTATATAATTTGGTTATCCAAATAGAATAGACAATGATTGGTCATTGATTTTAGCATACCTAGTAAGTCAGTTGTCTGTAGCCATACTACCCTGGCGCCCAATCTCTGATCTCAGAAGCTAAGCATAGTCAGGCCTGGTTGGTACTTGGATGGAAGACTGCCTTGGAACAGAGTTTTTAAAGCACTTATGACCTATGCTATAGAAGTTTACACTAATTAGGGTTTTACATTAGGATGAAGGTAGGACTGTGTTAAAACTGACTAAAGTAATTTTCACATACTGACTTCCCATTTGCAACAGTCAAAAAGAAACCAAGCTGGGCATGGTGGCGCATGCCTGTAATCCCAGTAGGTTGGGAAGCAGAGGCAGGAGGATCACAAGTTCGAGACCAGAGGCAGTCTGTGTAATTTAGCGAGACAGTCTCCAAAAAAGAAAAAGGACTTGGGGGTGCAGCTCAGTGGTCCAGCACTTGCAAAGCATGCAAGCGCACAGCCCTGGGTTCAAACTTCAGTATAGCAAAAAAAAAAAGAAACCAAGAATTCAAATTTATTTTTCTGTTGTCTTTAAGAAATAGGAGTGTATTGGCTGGAATATGAGCGTTCCCTGTTTTTACATTCTCCATACTTAAAATATGAATGGAAGGATTCTTCTTTAGTACAGAGAGAAGGAAAGCATGTGAAAAGACAGGAAGGTTGAGGAAACTTCTCACTACTGTGTAGAAATGTTGGGATAATTAGGATAACTATTTCTTTCTGACTGAAAAAGAATCAGTAATGGTAGACCTGGGAAAGGCTAAGGTTTGAAAACATGACTGGATTTTTTTTTGTTCTTTTTTTTGACAAGCATATTAGAACTTACAGCATATTAGAACATTACAGAACTTACAGATGAGTGATTTCTAAAAGGGACTATTTGAGGAAAGTACCTTTATTCTAGTGATATTACCTTTGGCTGTATGACATTGTTGGGTTTTGTGTCTGGGTGCTCTCTTCAGAGTCACATACATAAAATACATGAGAAGGAGAACTGGATGATGTCAAAACAAAACACAAACAAAAATCCCCAAACACCTCAATGTAAGACACTGTCAGTGAATATCTTCCTCCAAAAAAGATACCTAAAAGTATTCTGAACAATGATGGCATTATTGGTGTTGATGTTAGGAGCTGTCACGTTGTATCTGACTCATAATGACCCTAGATATAACAGAACAAAACACTCTGGGATTCTGTGCCAGGCACACGATCTTATTTAGGTAAGCCCATTGTTGCAGACACTGTGTCAGTCCATCTAGTTGGGCGTTTTCCATTTTTTTCATTGACCTACCACTCTCCCAAACATCATGTCCTCCAGGGATTGATCCCTCCTGACTGTTGTGGTTGTTGTGGTGGTGGTGGTGGTGGTTGTTAGGTGCTGATGAGTCAGTGTCTCATAGCGACCCTGCATACAACAGGCGAAACGGCATTGTTAGTGCTTCTTTGCTATTCATAGAGTTTTCAATGGCTGATTGTTTATTGGGAGTGGGTTGCGGGGTCCTTCTCCCAAGCCTACAGCACCTGGTGTTCCCAGGTGGTCTCCCATCCAAGTACTAACCAAGACCAACCCTGACTAGCTTCTGAGATCTGATGAAATCAGAAGCCATAGTGGTATGGCTGCAGGGTCCCTCCTGACTACAAGTCCAAAATATGTAAGACACAATCTAGCCATCCTTGTTTCCAAGGAGCACTCCGGTTGCACCGCTTCTAGGAAGGATCTGTTGGCTCTTTTGGCAGTCCATGGTATATTCGATATTCATCTCTCCAGCACCACAATTCGAAAGCATTAATTCTTCTCCTATCTCCTTTTTTCAGTGTCCAGCTTTCACAACCATATCATGTGACTGAAAATACCATGGCATGAGTCAGGTGCACCTTCATCTTCAATGCGACCTCTTTACCTTTCAGTATTTTAAAAAGGTCTTTTGCAGCAGCTATTCCCAATGCAATACATCTTTTGATTTCTTGACTGCTGGTTCTATATGTATCGATTGTAGAACCAAGTAAAGAAAAATCTTGGACAACCTCAATCTCTTCTCCATTTATTGTGAAGTTGCTTACTGACCCAGTTGTAAGGATTTTTGTTTTGTTCATGTTCAGGTGCAATCCGTACTGAAGGCTGTGTTCTTTGATCTTCATCAGTAAATGTTTCAAATCCTCTTCACTTTCATCAAGCAGAGTTGTGTCATCTGTATAATTTAGATTGTTAATGAGTCTTCCTCCAATCCTGATGCTGCATTCTTCTTCATAAAGTCCAGCTTCTCAGATTATTTGCTCAACATAGAGAATGAAAAGGTACAAGGAAAGGATACAGCCCTGATGCACACCTCTCTTGACTTTAAACCAGGGAGTATTTCCTTGTTCTGTTTGAATAACTGCTTCCTGGTCCAAGTACAGATTCCTAATAAGTACAATTAAGTCCTCTGGTATTCCCATTATTCGAAGTGTTATTCATAATTTGTTGTGATCCACACAGTCAAATGCCTTTGCATAGTCAATAAAACATAGACAGACATCTTTCTGGTATTCTCTGCCTTTGGCTAATATTCATCTGACATCAGCAATGATGTCCCTGGTTCCTTACCCTCTTCTGAATCCAGCTCAATTTTCTGGCAATACCCTGTCTATATACTGCTACTGTCACTTTTGAAGGATCTTTAGCAAAATTTTGCTTGCATATGATATTAATATTGTTTCATAGTTTCCACATTCACTTGTATCCCCTTTCTTGCAAATATATAGAAAATGTGGATCTCTTCCAGTCCGTTAGCCAGGTGGCTGTTTTCCATATCTCTTGGCATAAATGAGTAAGCACCTCCAATGCTGCATCTGTTTGTTGAAACATCTCTTTTGATATCCTGTCAATTCCTGGAGCCCTGTGTTTCTTCAGTTCCTTCAAGGCAGCTTCCACTTCCTTCAGTAACACTGGGTACTGATCATATGCATCTTCTTGAAATGGTTGGTCATCCACCAATTCTTTTTAGTATAGTGCTCTGTATATTCCTTCCATCTTCTTTTATTGTTTCCTGTGTCGTTTAATATTTTTCCTGTAGAATCCTTTAGTATTGCTACTCAGGGCTTAAATTTTTTCTTCAATCCCTTAAGCTTGAGAAAAACAAAATGTGTTCTTCCTCTTTGGTTTTGTATCTCCAGCTTTTTCCACATGTCATTATAATATTTGATTTTGTCTTCTCAAGCTGCCCTTTGAAATCTTCTGTTTAGTTCATTGATTTTATCATGTCTTCCTTTTACTTTAGCTGCTTGACATTGAAGGGCAAGTTACAGAGTCTCTTTTGACATGTAATTTGGTCTTTTCTTTTTTTCCTGTCTTTTTAATAACCTTTTACTTTCCTCATGAATGATGTCTTTGATGTCATGCCACAACTCTTCTGGCCTTATATCATTAGTGTCTAATGCATTAAAGCTGTTCTTGAGGTGGTTTCTAAAGTCGGTTGGGATATACTCAAGGCTGTATCTTGGCTCTGGCACATTTGTTCTAATTTTTTTTCAGCCTCAGTTTGAACCTGCATATGAGCAGTTGATGGTCTGAATCACATTCAGCATTTGGTCTTGTTCTGACTTTTGATACTGAGCTTTTCCATCATCTCTTCCCACAAACGTAGTCAGTTTGGTTCCTGTGTGTTCCATCTGGTGAATTCCAAGTGTATAGTTCAGGTTTATGTTGGTGAAAAAAATGTATTTGCAATGAAAAGGTCAGTGGTCTGAGAAAATTCTATCATGTAATCTCCATCATTGTTTCTTTCACCAAGCCTGTATTTTCCAACTGCTGAGCCTTCTTTGTTTCCGACTTTTGCATCCCAGTCACCAGTAAATATCAGTACATCCTGATTGCATGTTTGATCAATTTTAGATTGTAGGAGGTGGTAAAAATCTTCCCTATTTTCATTTGTGGTGTTAGTGGTGAGTGCATTAATTTGAATAATAGCCATATTAACTGGCCTTCCTCAAAAAAAGATACCTAAAAGGATTCTGAACAATGTTGGCATTATTAGAGTAAATGAAAGTCTACTAAAATTGAATCTTCTTTTGATCTTTGAACTATTATTTATGGCAACCAAATTATTAAGTAAGGAAGTGTTATAACGCTTTTTACCAAACAAGGAAAAGATAACAGATTTCCTTTTGGCATTTTTACTTAAAACTGATAAATTGAGTATTGCTCTTCTCTGGCATGTAATAGATTTATTTTCCTTTAATTTTTATGTTTTAATGATTTAATTCTGCCCTTTCACAGATTTTTGCTCCCTAAGAGACTTTTCTTCAGTGTTTTCTTATGTTTATTTGTAGTCAGGTGCTAAGCAATCAATTCTAGGTCATAGTACCTAGCTTTAAATTACATACTTGATTGATAGCTCATACAAAGTCAGGGCTACCTTCCCTTGCATCTACCACTTATGCAGTGACTTACTCAAGAAATGTCAGCAAATTTTAAGTGACTTAAGTAAAATATACTGAAAGGTAAATTTGTACCTAAGCAACATTTTCATAACAGATTATGAGAGAAGTAACATATTGTAAAGTTCACTTGTTTGAATTGTATAATTCAGTGTTTTTTAAGTATACTTATAGAATTGTGTGAATATCACCACTAATTCCAGGACATTTTCATTACTGCTGAAAAAAGCCATACCACCAACAGTCTCTTTCCATTCCTCCTTTTCCCCAGTCTCTAGCAACGAATGTACTCTCTAGCTCTATGGATTTGCCTATTCTAGGCATTTCATATGAATGGAATTATATGATATGTAGTCTTTCCTTTCATTTTTCTTTTTGTTTTCCCATTTTTATTTTTTATGATTTTTTATCTTGAGACAGGTTCTCACTAAGTTACGCAGGCTGCCTCTGCCCCTGATCCTCGAGGCAGGTGCCACAGCACCCAGCACTGCCATCTATTGTTTATATTAGCTTTCTTGATGTGAGGTAAAAGAGCTTTTGATCTATTAATCGAAGTTGTCTTACAAATCTAATCTTAGATACAGCTCTCCTTTATGAAAAATTATATATACAAAAATTTTGTATCACTTGAATGTCTATAAAGACAGTTTGTCCCCACTTTGATAAGCCATGATAGACAAAATATTTAGTAGATCCTATTTGGTTGTGTTTTCATTGTGAATTTATCTGTCTAGGCTTTACGAGTTTGCAAACATAATATTTGCAGGTTGAGAGCCCAGTGACTCATTAAAACTTGGTTATATTCTGTGCATTGTGAGAACATTAGCTGATCTTGAGAGAAAATAAGATCTGTAAGGCTGGGAAAATTGATGCTTGGCATAGGAACTGAGATTGAAAGTAGCACTCTGTACATGAGGGAACACTATGACTGCTTGTTAGATAGGCATGAATAAAGTGCATGATTTCATCCTTAATGTTCCTTTTTTCCTAGCGTGGTACCATGCGACGACGTTATGAAGATGATGGCATTTCAGATGATGAAATTGAAGGGAAAAGAACTTTTGACTTGGAAGAGAAACTCCACACCAACAAATATAATGCCAATTTTGTTACTTTTATGGAGGGAAAAGGTCAGTATCATTTAGGTTCTGACCCCTCCAGCCCTTTGATGTAGGAAGTCGTAGACAGAGAACTGTGTGATTGGCATCTGTGCAGCTAAACTACTACCTGATATTTATTTTCTTTTGTTACATATTACCACTTGTACAAAATTCTCCCAGTCTCCTGCCCTTGAGTAATTCTTTCCTATCTCCACTGTATTAGAAGTAGCCTTTTCTTCAGGTTGCTTGCAGCTGTACCACTGTGGTGTCTGATCCCATCAGATCTCAGAAGCTAAGTACTAACCAGGTTCAACGAGGGAGACCACCTGGGAACACCAGGTGCTGTAGACTTGGGAGAAGGATCTGACAATCCACTCTGAAAAACCAGTCAGCCATTGAAAACCCTATGAATAGCAAGGAAGCACAATAGTGTTTCATCTATTGTACATAGGGTCGCTATGAGTTGGATACTGACTGGATGACACCTAACAACAACAACAGCAACAGTAATTTCTTAGGGTTGGAGTGTTGGATTTTTTTCCTAAAGGCCTTCTTATCTCATCATCTCTTGGTTTGGGTTTAATTAAAAGTAGTACAGTAAGCTGTGTGCTGTAGCTCATGCCTGTAATCCCAGCTGCCTGGAAGGCTGGGGCAGGAAGATCTTGAGATTGAGGCCAGAGGAAGCCTGCACAATTTAGTGAGACCCTGTCTCAAAAATAAAAAAGGGGCTGGGAGTGTGCAGCTTACCTCTTAGTACTGCCAAAATAAGTAAATAAGTAAGTAAAGCACAATTAAACCCTTTTTATGCATATACTCACTCCACTGAAACTAATATGAGATTCCTTGTATACCATATAGCTTTGATCCTTAGCAAACTGACAAAGGTATTGTAGTGGTCAGAATTATTTTTTGGCTGTCAAGAGGTAAGACAATGATAATTTCTACTTAGGATTTACAGGATGACTCATTAATAGTACTACTCTCTGTTGGCCTGAGTTCTCCATTTCCTGTGGAAAAACAGACTTAGCAAATCCCTCAAGCCCTGCTTCCCAATGTGCTTTCTTAAGAGATTTGTCTTAGTAGCAAGCATGTATTTATTGTCTAACAGCACAACTGTATGCATAGAATAATCAGTATCTTCTGTACCTTATTATTTAGGTCTTTTTAATGATTCTTTTATTTTTTTCCTATGATACCTCTTGTCTTCCTAATAATTATTTTCCTATGATGACAGATTTTAACGTAGAGTATATCCAGCGGGGTGGCTTGAGAGACCCTCTGATTTTCAAGAATTCTGATGGACTTGGAATAAAGTAAGTGTTCTGTGCCTGACTGGATATGGTTGCAAAGTGGCCTTCTTACACTTAATGCTACATACAGTGGCAGTATTAAGAACCCAGAGCAGGCCGGGCACGGTGGAGCACGTAATCCCAGTGGCTGCGGAGGCAGAGGCAGGAGGATCACAAGTTTGAGACCAGAGGCAGTTGGCGTAATTTGGCGAGACCCTGTCTCAAAAAGTAAAAAAAATGGGCTGGGGGCACAGCTCAGTGGTCCAGCATTTGCAAAGCATGCAGGCGTGAGGCCCTGGGTTCAACCCCCAGTACTGCCAAAAAAATAAAGAAAAACCCAGAGCAGTGGGTAAATAAAAATAATTTCCTGTTTATTTTAAAAAGTATATGTTTTGCCAGGTGAAGTGACACATGCCTTTAATCCTAGTGACTGAGGGGAACAAGCAGAGGCAAGAGAATCAAAAGTTTGAGGCCAGTCTTGGCTATACAGTGAGACCCTGTTTTAAGAAACTAAAAACAAAACAAACAAAAATTAGATCTCTTGAAATCTACGACTCTTAGATAATTATTGTTAACATTTTGTTGTATGTTTTTTCCTATGTATATATGTAAATGTATGAACATTTATATTTTAAAAGCAATTTTATACCTATATGTGAGGATTGGATGTGTCTGGGGAGTTGTCAGTACTTTAAGAAAAACACTGACTAGACAAGTTGTGCTTTCCATTTACACTTTCTGGTGTTTGTTTCATAGGATGCCAGATCCAGACTTCACTGTGAATGATGTCAAAATGTGTGTGGGTGAGTATAAAGCTTTTGGCCTCTGCATATCTGAGGCTGAGATTTAAGGCTTAGGAACATCGAAATGTATACTTGATTAGAAACTATTTCATGAGCAACTCAGAATTTTCTCAAAGGTAATTACGAAAGTTGCCTCATTTAATACTCATTAATACTCATTAAGCCATAGAATCTAATAGTTAATATTCATTAGGCACAAAACCTAGTAATTTAGGGGTGGTTATTCTAGTATACATGGTAAGGCAATAAAGGGGAGTTAAATCCTTTTAGTAAGTATCCAACAAGACAGAAACAGAAGGGGTTTTCAACTTTTTCTTTCTAACGTTACAACTCTGTTTTGTCTTCTATACCAAAGCTGCAGTACCATTCTTTGGAAATTAAGTATTGAATTACCACAGCTTGGCCACCTGAGGGCCCTTGTTAAACTGTTGGATAAACTCTTTGTGTTCACCTAAGAAGTGAAAGTCACAAATAGCCCAAGTTCTCTTATCCCTGTATTATTCATACCCTCACTGTTCTAACCATTTGCCTTTTAGTTCCTAGTACTTAGAACAGCTCCTGGAATATAGTAAGTGCTCAATAAATCTGTTGAATGATTAAAATACTTTCCCACTCTACAAATAGAGCTCTCTTAGGAGACCTCAGATAAGCTACTTAAATACTTGCCAGTCCATCATTTCACTTCCTTCCTTCCTTGATTTCTTGTGTATAACACACTACCCCCCACATCCTCCCCCGACTGGTTTTTGTTTTTTTGATTTTTTTGTGTGGTAGTGGAGGTTGAACCCAGGGCCTCACGCTTGCATGCTTTGCAAGTGCTGGATGACTGAGCTGCACTCTCAGCCCATTTTTTTACTTTTTGAGACAGGGTCTCACTAAGTTACACAGACTGCCTCTGGTCTCGAACTTAGGATCCTCCTGCCTCCACCTCCCAAGCCACTGGGATTACAGGTGTGCACTACCGAGCCTGGCATTGTTTTGTTTTTTGAGACAGGATCTCACTATGTACCTACCCAGGCTGGCCTTGAACTTACTAGGTAGCCCAGATTGGCCTCAACCTGGCAACCCTCCTGCCTCAGCGTAATATTAGGATTTCTTTGTTGTGTTTGAAGTACTCAGGGCTTAAACCCAGGGCATCATATGTGCTAGGCAAGTGCTCTACACTGAGCCTCACCTCCAATCCTTTTTTGTTTTTTATTTTTTATTTTTTATTTTGAGATAGGATATTGCTAATTCTCCTAAGCTGATTCTGGCCTCCAGATTGGATCCTCCTGCCTCAGCTTCCTGAGTTGCTGGAAATACAGGTATCCTCACTTCCTTTCTTAATGGACCTCCAGGTCAGCATTTCCCTTGGTATATGAGATAGTAGACAACCATAGATTTTATTTGTTGGTTAGACATTCTTATAGTTTGTAATCTACAAATGACCTGCATGAGAATCATCCGTGATAACGTTTAAAAATATAGACTCCTAGAGAAGATTCTGGGAAGATAGCAGGGACCTTTCTCCCCATCTAGATAATTACACTGGCAGGATCTGTTTGATGTAATTATTTTGGAACTCTAGTCTATTGAAGGGGGCTGGGATTTAGCTCAGTTGGTAGAGCACTGCGCTGCAGTCTCTGAGGACCCGAGTTCAATTCCCAGCACCACAAAAATGGGAGAAGGACCTGGCAATCCACTCCCAAGGCAATCCTAAAACAGTCTGCCATTGAAAATCCTATGAGGGTCACTATGAGTCGGATACCGACTCTACGGGACCTAACAACAACAACAAGTCTATTGAAGGTTTGCATCTTCCAGGGGAAGACTTGGAAGCACAGTAAATTTCAGTCAGTTTTCAGGTCTTAGCATAGTAATAGCCACTTTTCTACCACTTCTTGACCCCTCATCAACTAGTCCTCATAGGAATCAACTCTCAGAAGCCAGGATGAGCAGAGTGGGCCCTGTCTTTCAAATATTGAGAATCTGTATTAGGATTATTGATTGTTGCTTGTCATCACAGAGGTGCATACAGAGAGGTCCTTTCCCTCAACTGTTGCATGGCTTTCCCCTCTGACAAATGACTTCCATGGGATTTCCCCCCCCCCGCCCCTGGTACTGGGGTGCTAAACCCAGAGCCTCATGTAGGCTTTGCAAGTGCTCTGCCATGAACCTGCACTCTCTCTGACCCCTTTTTTATTTTTTATTTGGTAATTCTTCAAGTAGTTAAACATGGAGCTGTCATTGGACCCAGCAATTCCACTTACAGTCCTATACCTCCCAAAATGAAGCTATGTATTCACACAAAAATTTACACAGTATTATTCATGGTAGTCAAAAAGGGGAGATAATCCAGATGTCCAGTTGAAAATTGGATAAACAAATCGTGATAAATGGAACACAATGGAAAATTCCTAACCTATTAAAGGGGATGAAGTACCTATACATGATATACCTTGGATGAACCTTGAAAGCATTGTGCTAAATGAAAGAAGATAGTCATAAAAGGCCAGATTTTGTATGAGTCCATTGAAGTGAAAAGTGGGTTGGTGGTTACCAGGGGCTGGAAGGGAAAGAGGCAGGGCTGGAAGGGAAGAAGGAGAAACTGGGGGAAAATGGACAGTCACTACTAATGGGAGCAGTTTCCTTTTGAGATGATAAAAATGGTTTAAGGTTGATTGTGGGGATGATCTTATAACTATATCAATAGGTTAAAAACTACTGAATTATATACTTTAAGTGGGTGAAATTGTATGGTGTGTGTATTATACCTCAGAAATGCTGATTTTTATGAAAATCCATGAGCAGATGTTTTGTATCATAAATATATGTATGTGTAATGCCCCCCCCAAACAAAACAAAACAAAAAAAACCCCACCAGCAGCTAAGGATGTAGTTCAGTGATAGAGCTCTTGTTTAGCACACGCACAGCTCTGAATTTGATCCCTAGCACCACAATACATAAATAAATAAAGAAATGAATAAATAAGAACATAGTCCCCTTCCTGGGGCAGTGTGGAAAGGGAGCACAGAGAGGTCTTGCGGGGCTAAAGATCTGTTTCTGGATCTTGAGGTGATTATATGGGAGAGTTTCAGTTCATACAAACTCACTGCGTAAAGCACTTTCCTAATATATGTAAGACCCTGGTTTCACTTCCCAGCGCTGAAAAAGAAAAAAGATATAAGAAGACCTCTTTATTCCTGAGGTATAAACAGTCTACAACAACTAACAAAAAACCAAACTGAAACAAAAAATAGAATAACAATATGCCACAAATTCTCGGGAAGGAAGAGGATCTGATTTAAAGAATAAATGCATTATTGGACTCAAATGATCAATTTTCAGCAAAAGATCACAAGGCATACAAACAAACAGAACAGAATGGCCCATTCAAAGGAAAAAAAGTAAACCAACACACACTGTTCCTGAAAAAGACTTGATAGCTGGTCTACAAGAGAAAGACTTATAACAGCTATCTTAAAGATGCTCAGGGAACTAAAAGGAGGTGCAGAAAAAGTCAGGAAAACAGTGAGCAACACGGAAATATCAGTAAAGAGAAAACCTAAGAAGAAACCAAAAAGAAATTGTAGAAGTGAAAAATACATTAATGAAAAATTCACCAAAGAAGTTCAAAGGCAGATTTGAGCAAGCAGAAGCAAGAAACTTAGCTTGAAGGTAGGACAGTGGAAATTAGTGTATCTCAGAAACAGAAGAAAGACAAAAGACTGAAGAAAAGTAAGCAGCCTGTCACGGTTTAAATGTTTGTCCCCTCCAAAACTCATGCTGAAATTTAACTGTCATTCTAAGTTTTAAGAGATGATTGGTTTATGAGAGCCCCATCCTTACGGTACCTTTGTTAAGAAAGGATGAGTTGGACTCCTTGCTTTCAGCCTCCTGCCTTCTGCCATGTTATGGTGCAGCAAGAAGATACTTACCAGATTTCTGCACCGTGGTACTGGACTTTCCAGCCTCCTAAACTGTGAACCAATAGATTCTTATTTGTTATAAAGTACTCCCTCATATATTCTGCTATAGCAGCACAAAACAGACTAAGACAGACCCTAAGGGGACATTTGGGACAATACCAGGCAGACTAGTATATACATTGTTGGAGTACCAGAAGGAGAAGAGGGAGATAAGACGGAGAAAAGTCTGAAATTTTACCAAAATATATGAATATAAACATCCAAAAAGTTCAGTGAGCTCAGACCATCACTGAGACACATTAAAATCAAATCTTTAAAGAGCTAAACACTGACTCTTGAAAACATCAAGAGGAATGCGACTCATAACATAAAGGGATCCTCAGTAAGATTATGAGCAGGTTTCTCATTAGAAACTTTGGAGGCCAGCTAAGGACAGTGGCACATGCCTATGATCCCAGCAAACTCGGGAGGTGGAGACAGGATTGCAAGTTCGCAGCCAGAGGCAGCCTTTGTAACTTAATAAGACTCTGAAAATAAAAACTGGGCTCAGAGTACAGCTCAGTGGTAGAGCACTTGCAAAATGTATGTAAGGACCTGGGTTCAGCCTGCCAGTACTACAACAAAAAGAAAAATGAAAAAAATCTGCCAACCAAGAATCCTGTATCTGGGAAAACTGTCCTTCAAAGGGAAAGGAGACACAGCTTGATACTGGCACAAAAATAGGCTTGAAGATCAATGGAACAGAATTGAAGACCCAGTGATATATCTACACAACTACAGCTACCTGATTTTTGACAAAGGGGCTAAGAATGTTCAGTGGAGAAAAAAGAGCCTCTTCAATAAATGGTGCTGCTAAAACAGGATAGCCATGTGCAGAAGGTTGAAAATAGACCCATATATCTCGATCTGTAAGAGTCAACTCAATATGAATTAGAGACTTCAACATTAAACTGAAAACCTTAAAAGCTACTAGATGAAAATTAGGGAATACACTCAAACACATAGGCATAGGCAACTATTTCCTCAACAAGACTCCAATTGCCCAAGAAACTGCACCAAAAATCAACAAATGGGATTACACAAAGATAGAAAGCTTCTGTACAACAAAAGAAATAATCAGCAGAATGAAGAGAGAGCCCACAGAATGGGAGAAAATCTTTGCATCCTACACATCTGACAGAGGGCTAATTTCTAGAATATGCAAAGAGCTTAATAAAGCAAACACTAAGACAACAAATAACCCAATAAATAAATGGGCAATGGAACTGTACAGACCATTTTCAAATGAAGAAGTACAAATGGCCAAGAAACACATGAAAAAAAAAATGCTCAATATCCTTAGCCATTAGGGAAATGCAAATCCAAACAACACTGAGATTCCATGTCCAATAAAAATGGCTAAAATTAATAAAATAAATAATAACAAGTGCTGGCAAGGGATGTGGAGAAAGTAAGCTGTCTAAACTGCTGGTGGTACTGTAAATTACTTCAGTCACTTTGGAAAACAATATGGAGGTACCACAGAAAACTAATAATAGAACTGCCATATGACCCCGCTATACCACTCCTGAGAATATACCCAAAGAAAGATAGTCATCATACCAGAGGGACACCTCCACTTCTATATTTAATGCAGCATTCTTCACAATGTCAGGGGTGTGGAATCAACTAAGATGTCCATCAACAGAAGAGTGGATGGAAAAATTGCGGTATACATACACAATGGAATATTATTCAGCAATAAAGAAGAATGACATGTCATTTGCAGCAAAATGGATGGAACTGGAGAAAATCATCTTAAGTAATCTAACCCAGTCCCCCCAAAAGAAATACCACGTATTTTCATTCATATGTGGGAGCTAAATCTAATTTAATGCAAATATATCTATATATGTAGATATATAAAAATGAACATTGGTACATATCTAAGAAAGGAAATATAAACAAAGTTGAAAGAAGAGGGGAGGGATCAGTGAGTGGGAGCCAAAGTTGGGGGAAGGGGAAGGGAAGTAAAGTAGAAGGGAAAAGGAGGAGAGGAAAATCTCAAAATACATGATGCAACTATATGAATACATGGGAAATATGGTGCTATAAAATATGTAAGTTGACGAATGTTTAAGCAAAAGTGATGTAATAGTTGCATAATGGATATGATAAAAGTCTTACTACTCTGTACCCCAACGCTTATAAAGAAAATATATATACAATTTTTTATTTTAAAAAAAGGGGGGGAGAAACCAAGATGGTTCGAGACCACTAGACCTCTCCTGCAAGAAATGCCCAAAAGTACAACAAAGTGAAATGAAAGGAATAGACAGTAACTTGAAGCCATATGTAGAAATAAAGCTTTCCATTTTATCTTTTTTTAAGTTTTTATATTTTGAGAGTGAAACAAAGTTACAAGTTTCTTAGGTCCAGGCTTTAGAGTAAGCATGGCTAGGTTGGGGGTGAGGCTCTGTAGTAGAGTGCTTATAAAACCATGTGTGAGGTCTTGGGTTCAACGCTCCAGTATCATGAGAGAGAGAGAGAGAGAGAGAGAGAGAGAGAGAGAGAGAGAGAGAGAGAGAAAGACAGGGAGGGAGGGAGGGAAAGAAAGGAAGAAAGAAAGAAAAGAGAGAGGGAGGAGAGAGACAAAGAAAGAAGAAAGAAAGAAAGAAGAATAAAATAAGATAAAATGTCTTAAGCTGGGCACAGTGGCACACATCTGTAATACCAGTGACTCAGGAGGTGGAGGCAGGAGAATTGCAAGTTCAAGACCAGAGGCAGTCTGCCTAATTTAGTGACATCCTGTCTGAAAAATTTTTAAAAAGAAGTAAAAAAATGGGCTGGGTGTATAGCTCAGTGATACAGCACTTGCAGAGCATGCACGCACTAGGCCCTGGGTTCAACCCCCTAGGACTAGGGGGGAAAAAAAGGCCACTTGTAGAGAAGAAAATCATAGTACATGTCCAACACATGGACCTGGGCTTCTCAAGAGAGAGAAAAACATATGGACCTGTGTTCCCTCCAGTTGATTTAATGTAGGGCCCATCCCATGTGATATCAGTCCTGGGCATCCAGCTCTGGGAGCCTAGTGTCACATGAGCCTCAAGCTCTGCATAGAAAAGTCCCTCATGGATTAGAGAGGTACCAGTAAGATAGAAAGAAGAGGTTCCATTGTTTGTTCAGTTTTTCTATTGTAAGAACTTTCCTTTAATAAAATGAGATTATAAGATGGTTCAGGAGGTACATTGTAGTCATGAGGGAGTTACCTGGGCGTATCTCAGAGAAGCACAATTACTGAGAGGAAAACAAGGTCAAACTCATGTTACATTCAACTTTTTGCTTTTTTACATGATTTAAGACTGATTTTTAAAAAGATTATTAGTCTAAAAATATTATTGAAACTTTGAGTATAACTGCATTTTGTTCTACATAATTTTAGAAACTAATGCAACTCATTAACAACCTGCATTATGCAGATGACACAACTCTGTTTGTTGAAAGTGAAGAGGATTTTAAACATTTACTGATGAAGATCAAAGATCATAGCCTTCAGTATGGGTTGCGACTAAACATCAACAAAACAAAAATCCTTACAACTGGGTCAGTACGCGACTTCACAATAAATGGAAAAGAGATTGAGGTTGTCCAAGATTTTGCTTTGCTCGGCTCTATAATCAACACCCATGAAAGCAGCAGTGAAGAAATCAAAAGACGCATTGCTCTGGGAAAAGCTGTGGCAAAAGATCTCTTTAGAGTATTGAAAAGTAAAAATGTAACGTTGAAAACGAAGGTGTGCCTGATGCATGCCATGATATTTTCAGTTGCATCATATGCTTGTGAAAGCTGGACATTCAACAAGGGAGACAGGAGAATTGATGCTTTTGAATTATGGTGCTGGAGACGTCTATTGAATATACCATGGACTGCCAAAAGAACCAACAGATCTGTCCTAGAAGAAATGCAACCAGAGTGCTCCTTGGAAGCAAGGATGGCTAGATTGCATCTTACATACTTTGCATAGTCAGGAGAGAACAATCCCTGGAGAAAGACATCATGTTTGGGAGAGTGTCAGGTCAACAAAAAAAAAGGAAAACCCTCCACCAGATGGATTGACACAGTGTTTGCAAAAATGGGCTTAAACATAAGATTGTGTGCCTGGCACAGAATCAGGAAGTGTTTTGATCTGCTGTACATAGGGTCGCTATGAGTCGGACTTGATGACACCTGACAACAACAATGCATTAAACGTGTTTAGGGGTGCACAGTATATAAGGATGTGTAGAATAGAGAGCCCAGATCACTCACACATGTTCATACGATTCTATATACTGATACCATGGACATGGGGGAAAAGGTAGCCTTTTCAATGGTGCTGGGAAAAATGGATAACTGCAGGCAAAAGAATGAAGTTGGACTCCTAACATCATATACAAAAATTAACTCAAAATTGATCAAAGACTTAAATGTAAGACCTAAAACTTGCATAGAGCAAAGGTTTATGATATTAGATGTGGCAATGATTTCTTAGATGTGACACCATATAGGTAATAAATTAAGCAATAAATAGAACTAGTTAAAAAATTTTTTTAATTTGCACACAAAAAGACATGAACTGTAGAAAGAACACCTTATAGAATGGGAGAAAGTTTGCAAATGATTAATATTTGGTGTATATAGAGAACTAAGATTCAACAGTTAAAATTCAGTTCAAAAGTTGACAAAGTAATTGAACAGATTTCTTCAAAGAAAATAAACAAATGACTAATAAGCACATGAAAAGATGCTTAACACTGCAAATCATCAGAGAAATATAAATCACACTATAGTGAGGGACCAAGGATATAGCTCAGTGGTAGAGTGCTGGTTAGTCTCCATAACAACCATGAGTTCCACCCCTGGCACCACCTGAAAAACAAACAAAAAAGCCTGCCATGAGATACTACTTTACATCCACTGGGATAGTTATTTTATTTATTTATTTATTTATTTATTTATTTATTTTGTATTTTGAGACAGAATCTCTCTGTGTACTCCAGGCTGCTCTGGAATGCACTGTGTAGTGCAGACTGGCCTTGATCTTGTGTTGATCCTCCTGCATCAGCCTCCCAAGTGCTTGGATTTCAGGTATGCACCACCATGCCCAGCTGTAGGATTATTGTTGTTAGGTGCCATCAAGTTGGATACAACTCATAGCAACCCTGTGTGCAACAGAACAAAATGCCCTCCGACACCACCATGTACAAGATCATTTTTATGTTTAAGCCCATTGTTGCAGACACTGTGGCAGTCCATCTGGTTGAAAGTCTTTTTTATTCATTGGCCCACTATTCTCCCAAACATGATGTCATTTTCCAGGGATTGGTCCCTCCTAACAACATGTCCAAAATATGTAAGATGCAGTCTAGCTATCTTTGTTTCCAAGGAGCATTATGGTTGTACAACTTCTAGGATGGATCTTTTGGTTCTTTTGGCAGTCCATGGTATATTCAAAAACAGATGCAGCACTGAAGGTGCTCACTTGTTTATGCCAAGACATTTGGAAAACAACTACCTGGCCGACTGATTGGAAGAGATCTGTATTTGTGCATATTCCCCAGAATGGGGATCCAGCTGAATGTGGAAATTATCAAATGATATCATCAATATCACACAAGTAAAATTTTGCTAAAGATCATTCAAAAGCAACCTTAATACATAACAAGGGAACTGCTGGAAAATCAAGCTGGATTCAGAAGAGAGTGCAAACAGGGACATCATTACTGATGTTAGTTGGATATTAGCCAATAGCAGGGAATACAAGAAAGATATCTATGTTTTATTGACTATGCAAAGGCATTTGATTGTGTGGATCACAACAAATTATAGATAACAATCTGAAGAATGAGAATACCAGAGCACTTAATTGTACTCATGAGGAATCTGTACATGGACCAGAAGGTGGTCATTTAAACAGAACAAGGCAACACTACCTGGTTTAAAGTCGAGAAAGGTGGGCATCAGGGCTGTATCCTTCTTTCACCATACCTCTTAAATCTCTATGCTGAGTAAATGATCCAAGAAGCTGGACTTTATGAAGAAGAACATGGAATCAGGATTAGCAGAAGAGTCATTAACAACTTGTGTTATACAGATGACACAACTCTGCTTGCTGAAAGTATAGAGGATTTGAAACATTTACTAATGAAGATCAAAGAACACAGCTTTCAGTATGGATTGCTCCTGAATATCAAGAAAACAAAAATCCTTACAACTAAGTCAGTAAGTAGCTTCATGATAAGTAGAGAAAAGATTGAGGTTGTCCAAGATTTTTCTTTACTTGGTTCTACAGTCAAAACCCGTGGAAGCAACAGTTAAGAAATCAAAAGACACATTGCATTGGGAAAAGCTCTTTCAAAGTATCTTCAAAGTTTAAAGTGTTGAAAAGTAAACATGTCACATTGAAGATGAATGTGCACCTGACTCATGCCATGGTATTTTCAGTTGCATCATATACTAGTGAAAGCTGGATATTGAATAAGGGAGAAAGAAGAATTGATGCTTTTGAATTGTGCTAGAGATGAATATTGAATATAGCTTTAGAATGCGTACTATTAAACAAACTGAGTTTTAGGTCAGTAGAGTGCTGCTCTGTAGTTTCTGAGGCCCTGTGTTTATTCCCAGCATTGCAAAAATGGGAGAAGACCATGGCAGCCCACTCCTAAACCAGTCAGCCATTGAAAACATCAGTAGCAGAGAAGCACTGACGTAGTGCCAGGCATGGCACAGTATTGGGGAGATTTTCATCTGTTGTACATAGAGTTGTACGTAAGCTGGACCCAAGTTGACGGCACCTAATAACAACAACAGCATTACTAAATACACACACACAGAGTTAGCAAGTGTGGTGGGGATTTGGAGAAATTGGAGCCCTTACATATTATTGGTGGGAATGTACAATGGTATAGCCACTGTAGAAAAAATGTTGTGGTTCCACAAAAACTTAAAAGTAAAATTATCATATGATCCAGTAATTCCATTTGGGGTATGTACCCCAAAGAATTAAAAGCATGATCTTGAAGAAGTATTGGTATATTTATGTTCATAGCAGCATTATTCACAATAGCTAAAATGTGAAAGCACCCTAAGTGTCCATCAGTGCTTGAATGGTTAAGCAAAGTGTGGTACAATGTTATGTGTTACTTAACAGGGAAGTGTATTTTGAGGAATGCATCAT
This sequence comes from Pedetes capensis, assembly GCA_007922755.1. Lineage (NCBI taxonomy): Eukaryota > Metazoa > Chordata > Mammalia > Rodentia > Pedetidae > Pedetes > Pedetes capensis. The sequence continues at coordinate 110,541 of VMDO01005034.1, forward strand.
TACATGATTTTGTCCTTGTAGAAACAATAAAGTGTAGTTACACAAACTAAGATGGCTGTGATGTCACTGGGCAATATAATCTCTTGTATATGTTGTCCATCACTGACCAAAACATCATTATGGCTGGGTGCTGTGTTGCATGCCTGTAATCTGAGCTACTTTGGAGCTGAGGCAGGAGGATTGCAGGTTCAAACCCAGAAGCAGTGTGGTCTACATAGAGAGCTTCAGGCTAGCCTCGACAACACAATGAGACCCTGTTTCAAAAACAAAAAAAAAAAGAAAAAGAAAAAATTTTTAAAGTTTTAAAAATTTAGTTTTACAAGATAAAAGGAGTGAAAGAGCTTGACAGTAGTAATGATTGCCTAACATTGTGGATATTTTTAATATCATTGATTTGAACTGTGCACCTAAAAAATGGTTAAGATATTATATTTTATTGGGGCCAAGGCATAGTCCAGAGGTGTAATACTTGCATAGCATACAACAAGGTCCTGGATTCTATCCCCTAATACTGCAACAACAACAAAAAAGAGATTAAGCTTCATGTTGTGTGTATTTTACCACAATAAAAAAAATTGGAAGCCCAGCCTGGTGGTGCATGCCTATAATCCCAGATCTCAAGAGGCTGTGGCAGGTGGATCATGAGTTCCAGGCCAGCCTAGGCAACATTTGAGACACTGTCAGGTAGGTAGGTAGGTAGGTAGGTAGATAGATAGATAGATAGATAGATAGATAGATAGATAGATAGATGGATAGATAGAGGAAGGGGAAAGGGAAATGGGAAAGGAAGAGAAGTAGCCTCCTGGATATAGTACTGAATTTCTGAGGTATACAAACACATAAGGTCTTACTCAATCGGCATCTCCCTTTGGATTTCCTCTCACTTCCTTACTGCTTTTTCTTCAGCAGTCTGTTTGCTTCTAATAGTGATCTTTGGAGACCCTTTGTAACCTTATATTTTCTAAATAAACTCTTGGATGATCATAGATATGTTTGCTGTGATTTACAATAAGGCACTGATTTTATCTAACCTGATTCTTCATAAATTTCAACTGATGACTTTGTGTTCAAGTTTTTTGAAGTCTAGATATTTTGTTTCATAGCTACTAATCAGTGATTGTCAAAAATGAGTGAACAAGCTTGGCGCCAAGGTGTACGCCTGAAATTTTAGCCTGGGTGGCAGATGCAGAAGGATCTTGAGTTTAAGGCCAGAGACAGCCTGCTCAATTTAGTAAGACCTTGTCTCAAAATAACAGAGGCTATGGGTGCAGCTCTGTGGTAGAGCACTTGCCTAGCATGGGAGAGGCCTTGTATTCAACCCTCGCTATAAAAAAAGGAAAATAAGAACCCCAAAATTGATTTGAGCAGGGCATGGTGGTACATGCCTGTAATCTCAGCACTTGGGAGGCTAAGGCAATAAGATCTACGCGAGTTCAAGGCCAGCCTGGGTTGTCAAGTAACAAAATATTGATTATAGTATTGCATTGTCAGTACATGTACTTATGCTAATCCAGTTCTTTTCACCTGAAGGTAGAATGTTAGTTCTCCAGCGTCTTTTTATGTCACAGAAAGAAGAAAAGTACCCTATAAACTTTTAGATATGGTGGTGTGAGTATGGACTCTAGAGCAAAACTGTCTGGGTTTGTTTTATTTTTATTTTATTTTAGTACTGGGACTTGAACCTAAGGCCTTATCCATACTTTGCAAGTGCTCTACCACTGGGCTGCACCCCTAGCCCATTTTTTACTTTTTATTTTGAGTCATGTCTCACTAATTTACACAGGCCACCTCTGGCCTCACATCTCAACCCTCCTGCCTCCCCCTCCTGGGTTGCTAAGATTACAGGTATATGGCACCATGCCTGGCTTCAAAATTGTGTGGATTCAAAAACAGTTTTACTAATTACTAACTGCATATATATAGAGAGAGGGGGGAGGCACACACACACACACACACACACACACACACACACACACACACACACACCCTTGGACAAGTCAGTGGTAAGTGTATAGAACAGTGGCAAATGGTAAGTTCTCAGTAAATGTTTGCTATTCCTGTGATTGTCATTATTTTATCTAAGTGTCCTGGTACATACACAGAGTTATGAGTACTCTGTATTATGGGAAGAATGGCACTTTGCTTTTGTTTTGCCCTATCTTTTTGAAAGAGAGCATTTTCTTTCTTTTTTTTTTTTTGGTTAAAGACAGGGTCCCACTGTGGTATCCCTGGCTGGCCTCGCACTTGTGTCAGTACTCCTGCCTTAGCTTCTCAAGTTCTGGAATTACAGGCATGCACCACCAAGTCCAGATGAAAGCATTCACTTTCATCTTTATTTTTTTTATTGTGGTTAAATATACATAACAGAAAATTGGCAACTGTAACCATTTTATATTGTACATTACAGTAGCATTAAGTATATTCACAGTGTGCAACCATGACCAGTGTCTACTTCTAGAACTTTTCTATCAAACCAAAACTCCATGCCCATTACGCAGTAATTCTCCATACCCTCTAACCCTCTAACCCCTGGCAACCACCAGTCTGTTTTTTGTGTCTGTAGATTTGTCTAATCTGTATACTTCATATAAATGCAATGATATAATATGTAATTGTTTGCCTGTCTTTCACATAGCATGTGTTAAAGGTTTGTCCATATTGCAGCATGCATCATTCCTTTCAATGACCATTTCATTATATGAATTCACATTTTGAGCATTCATGTAATGATGGAAATTTGATTTATTTCAATCTTTTAGCTTTTGTGACTAGAACTACTATGAGTATGCATGTACATGTTTTTTAGTTGAACACCCCTTTTCAGTTCTTTTGGATATACATCTAGGAGTATATAGGGTTATGTGGTCACTGTGTTTAGTTTGTCAAAGAACTGCCAAACTTTGGCTGTAGTGAGTGTGCTATTTTACATTCTCACCAGCAATGTATGAAGGTTCCAATTCTTTGCATTCTTGTTAGTGCTGCTTATTTTCCATTTCTTATGTTATGGCTGTCCTGGTGAATATGAAGTGGTAGCTCATGCCAGGGTGTTTTTTGATTTTGGTTTTGTTGTTGTTGTTTGTTTTGTTTTGTTTTTTGACAGTACTTGGGGGTTGAACTCAGGGCCTCACAAATACTTTGCAAGTGCTCTGCCACTGGGATACACCCCCGTTTTTTGTTTTGTTTTGTTTTGAGTCAGAGTCTCACCAAGTTATATCGGCTGCTTCTGGCCTCGAACGCAGTCCTCCTGCCTCCACCTCCAGAGTCACTGGAATTGCAAGTGTGCACCACAACACCTGGCTTACCTCATGGCAGTTTTGATTGACATTTATTTATTTTTCATTTTGAGACAAGATCTTGCTAAAATGACCAGGCTGTCTCTGCCTGCTGATTTTCTTGCCTCAGGCTTCTGAGTTGCTGGCATTAAAGGCGGGAGCCACTGTGCCCAAGGACTGAAAATTGCTTTTGTTTTTACTATTTTTTAATTGAGCACCTACTTTGTACTAAACATTTTACTGACTTTAAATCCTCACAGTGGCCCAGAATATGACATTAACCCTAAAAATTATATTCTGATTCAGAGAATTTACATAACTTTCCCAAGTAGTACTGGACCTAAGATTGAAACTTAGTTCTCTTTGGCTCCAAAACTATTATTTTTTCCACTATCTAGTTTGCACTAACTGTTGTGACATTCTGCACTTTGTTGTAGCCCATGGTGAATCTGATACAGACCTTTATGTTCATCATCGTGTCTGTATCAGATTGTAAATATTTGTTGAATGAATGAAAAGGGGTTTTTACATTAGCAATAATTGACAGGTTTAGAGGAGAAACCTTATTAAGCAGAAAAATAGGCAAATTCAGACTCAACCTGGTACCCACCAACTACTATATTCTTTATTCATATTGTGGCATAGCTTACATCAGTCTTCAATGTTGCATCAGACCAATGCACCTCAGTGGGTAAGAGCATTGACTTTTGAGTTAGACTCCCAGAGTTCGTATCCTGCTTTGTCTCAAAAATTACATGACAAGCTGGGTGTGGTGGCGCACGCCTGTAATCCCAGTGGCCCCGGAGGCGGAGGCAGGAGGATTGCAAGTTCGAGACCAGAGGTAGTCTGCATAATTTAGTGAGACCCTGTCTCAAAAAAAAGGGCTGGGGTGCAGCTCAGTGGTCCAGCACTTGCAAAGCATGCAGGCGCAAGGCCCTGGGTTCAAAACCCCAGTACCACACACAAACCAAAAAAAAAATTACTTGACACTTATTTTCTCATGTGTGAAATGGATATTGATTCTTAGCATTTAAAATTATTAGGATTAAGTGAGATATTGAAAAAAAAAGATTTAATACCATAGAGTAAATATAGTATAGGAGATGATTACTATTTTTAACTGTCCTTGTTGTCTTTCCCATTCTTTGTGATTATGGCTATCCATTTTGAGTGAGAATGTGTGTTGCTTGTTTATAACTAATGTAAATAAGAAAGGATAGTTTATTTCCTTCCACTGGAGTTTATATTCTTTATATTTAAGAGTACTAGTGGCTCAGTAGAGATGATCAATGCTTCTTTTGTGGCAGGGAGTCGTCGAATGGTGGATGTCATGGATGTGAATACGCAGAAAGGCATTGAAATGACCATGGCTCAGTGGACACGCTACTATGAGACCCCAGAAGAAGAGCGAGAGAAACTCTATAATGTCATCAGCCTAGAGTTTAGCCACACCAGGCTGGAGAACATGGTGCAGAGGCCTTCCACGGTAGTCTTAATTTTGTTCATGTTGTCATTGTCACCAGAAGGGTTATTTTTATAGTAGGAGAATTTGTCACTTTTTGTACATACCAAGACTAAGCTGTATATGAGAAAGAGTATTTGATAAGATTAACTTGTATTTTTCGAAGGCTCTTTATTTTCCAAAATCACTTAATTTTATCAGAATCATTCTGATTTGTATCACCAATACTTGAGCATCACTGACTTTTACATGGAAGGGAGAAGCATCTTCACATTCACTCTTAAAACTGTTGGTGGGAAGTTTGCTTAAGGAATTTCCACCCTAAGGCAGGCATAGTTGCTCATGCCTATAACCCCAGGACAGCCAGAGACAGGAAAATCATCACAAGTTCAAGGCCAGGCTAGATTGTACCGAAGTTCTAGGCCAGCCAGGGCTATGTAGTGAGACCTTGTTTTAAAACAGCAGGAAAAAAAGACATTTCTGTCTTAGATACAGGTGCCATGGCACATGCCTTCAATCCTAGCAACTCAGAAGGTAGAGGCAGGAGGATCATGAATTTGAGTCCAGAGGAAGCTTGAGGAACTTAGCAAGACCCTATCTTGAAATAAAAAATAATAAAGGGGCTAGGGTTGCAGCACATTGTGAAGTGTTTGCCTAGCCTACATGAAGCCCTGGGATGAACCTCACAGTACTGCCAGGGGTGGGGTGAATGGAGAAATTTCTATCATATAGGTTTATCTTTGCTAGAAACTAAAGAGAAAATTGGTTTAGAGCCACGTGAGCATTTTATGAGATGAATTGCTTGAGTAGGATCTAGTGGCTGACTAGTAGTATCTTAAGGATAAGTTAGTTTCATTTGGTTTTGATATTTAGCTCTCCTGAAGGCAAATTTTGTGGCTATCTGCACAATATTGGTAATACCTCTTTCCCTGAGGGGATTGATTTTACTTTAGGAATGTACCTATTTATTTTTGGACCCTACCCCCACCCCCGCCCACCCTCACACATATAGTTCATTCCTGACTTAGAAGTCAAGCAAAGCCAAGTATGGTGGTGCAAACCTGTAGTCCCAGCTTCTTTGGGAAGCTCAGGCAGAAGGATCACTTGAGCCCACAAATTCAACATCAGCCTGGGCACCAAAGTGAAACCTGTCTCAATAAAAGAACTCACTTGAGTCAGGTTTTCTACCTAGTACAGCAGAATTTAGGATGTTGTATTCTTTTTGTTTTTTGTTTTTTGTTTTTTGCGGTACTGAGGATTGAACCCAGAGCCTCGTGCCTGCATCCTCTGCAAGTGCTGGACCACTGAGCTGCGCCCCCAGCCCATTTTTTTATTTTTTGAGACAGGGTCTTGCTAAATTGCAAAGACTATCTCTGGTCTCGAACTTGCGATCCTCCCGCCCCTACCTCCTGAGCTGCTGGGATTACAGGCGTGTGCCACCAAACCTGGCTTCCCCCCCCCCCCCCAATACCGGGAGTTGAACCCAGGGCTTTCTGCTTGCATGTATTTGCAAGTGCTAGACCACTGAGCTGCGTGCCCATCCCTTTTTTTT
>VMDO01005035.1:0-116852 GCA_007922755.1 Pedetes capensis
CTCCCCCCTTCCTATCTAAGTTTCCCATCCAAGTCTTCTCTATCTTTTACTATATAGTATTTTTCTATATGTCCTTGGGTTCCATTTCTGTTTAAGATAGAAACTTTTCCTGTAGTGGTCTTTGTTTCTATCTTGTTAGAACAATTACATGCAATTTTTAGTCCATTTGTATTGACCTCATTCTTATCTTCCCTCCCCCTCTTATGAACAATTTCTGACCCTACTATACACATAGCACCTCTCCTCAGGAAGTCTCAAGATAGTTTAGGTTCTCATATTTACAATGCATCTCACGGTTATTAGTTATCTGTCAATCAAACTTGGCAGAAAGACTGAGGTTAATCAATTTTCTCAATTAAATTAAAGATAACAAGGAATTTGGCTTAGGGCTCCATCTCCCAAATTAAAACATTTTCCCAGTGAATACAAAAACTCTCTATGGCTTTTTATGTATAAATAAACCTTACTTGTGTTCAAAACTGCTTTTACTGGTATTAAAAAACTTTCCTCACTTTACTAAAACAAACGATCTTGGTTAAAACAGAAAATTAAACCTTGACAATAATTTTGGGCAGTCACTGGGGGAGCATGCACCAATTTTTTTTCACAAGATAAATATGCTGTTCTGATCATGACATAATTTTGTTTGTTTGTTTGTTTTGGAACTGATGGGCATCAAATCCAGGGTCTTGCACATGATAGGCAAGCACTCTACCACAGGGCCAAACCTGCAAACCCATGATAATGATGTTTGTTTGGTTTTTTTGTTTGTTTTGTAGTCCTTGGATATTGAACTCAGGATCTTATACATACTTTACAAGTGTTCTACCACTGGATTGCATCCCCAGCCCATTTTTTATGTTTTATTTTGAGGGTCTCAAATGTTATGCAGGGTCTCATGAAGTTATGCAGGCTCCATCTGGCCACGGACTTTGATCCTCCTGTGTCCACCTAACAAGTCATTGGTATTACAGGCATGAGCCATTGTGCCATACAAAGACAGATTCTTAATCATTTCCAATTATGCACCTGATAAATAAGCAAGAAACTGAAATCCATTATCACAGAATCTACTCAGAGAATAATATTTTACCCAATTTTGTGTAAAACACAGGGCTACTGGGTGTTTCCTCAGTAAATATAAAGATCACCACTCCAAATAATTATATAGTATTTCTGACAAGCTAAAAGTGGGATCTATGATAAAGAAAATATATTGTTGTTATAGTTAGGTCCCACTGAATTGAGTCCAACTCATAGCAACCTTATATACAACAGAACAAAACACTCCTCTATTCTGTGCCAGGCACACAATCTCATTTATGTTTAAGCCCCTTGTTGTGGACACTGTATCAATCCATCCAGTTGAGTGTTTTCCTTTTTTTATTGACCTGTCACTCTTCCAAACATGCTGTCCTCCATTTATTGGTCCCTCCTGACTACATGTCCAAAATACATAGGATGCAGTCTAGGCACGTTTGTTTCCAAGGAGCACTCTGGTTGTGCTTCTTCTAGGACAGATCTGTTGGGTCTTTGGCAGTCCATGGTATATTCAATACTCATGTATAGCACCATAACTCAAAAGCATCAATTCTTCTCCTGTCTCCCTTACTCAATATCCAGTTTTCACAACCATATGATGCAACTGAAAATACCATAGTATGAATCAGGTGCACCTTCATCTTCCATGTGACTTCTTTACTTTCAACACTTTAAAGAGGTCTTTTGCAACAGCTTTTCCCTATGCAATGTGTCTTTTGATTTCTTGATAATTGCTTCCAAGGGTGTTGACTGTAGAACCAAATAAAGCAAAATCTTGGACAACCTCAATCTTTTCTCCACTTATCATGAAGTTGTAAGGAATTTTGTTTTGTTGATGTTGAAGCAAAATCCATGGTGAAGGCTGTGTTCTTTGATCTTCATCAGTAAATATTTCAAATTCTTTTCACTTTCAGCAAGCAGAATTGTGTCATCTGTACAACGCAGGTTATTAATTAGTCTTCCTCCAATCCTGATGCCATGTTCTTCTTCATAAAGTTCAGGTTCTCAGATTATTTGCTCAGCATATTGAAGAGGTACTGTGAAAGGATACAGAGATTGAAGAGGTACTGTGAAAGGATACAGCCCCAATACACACCTTTCTCAACTTTAAACTAGGCAGTGTTTCCTTGTTGTGTTTGAACAACTGCCTCCTGGTCTGTGTACAATTCCTCATATGTGTACAATTAAGTGCTCTGGTATTCCCATTCTTCGCAGTGTTATCCATAATTTGTTGATTCACACAATCAAATGCATAGATGATAAAGCATAGATAGACATCTTTCTGTCATTCTCTGCTTATGTCCATCTTACATCAGCAATGATGTCCCTGGTTCCATGCCCTTTTCTGAATCTGGCTTGATTTTCCAGCAGTTCACTGTCTATATGCTGCTGCAGTCAATTTTCAAAGATATTTAGCAGAATTTTGCTTACATGTGATATTAATGAAATAGTTCAATAGTTCCTACATTCAGTTGGATCTCATTTTTTGGAAACAGGCACAAATATAGATCTCTTTTAGTCAGTTGGCCAGGTAATTGTTTCCCAAATTTCTTGGCATAAACAAGTTAGCACCCACAGTGTTGCATTTGTTTGTTGAAACATCCTATTGGTATCCCATTAATTTCTGAAGCCTTGTATTTTACTAATTCCTTCAAGCAAGCTCCCATTTCTTCCTTCAGTAAAATTGGTTCCTGATCACGTGAAACCTCTTGCAATGGTTGGTCATCTACCAATTCCTTTTGGTATAATGCCTCTGTGTATTCTTTCCATCTTCTTTTGATATTTCCTGAGTCATTTAATATTTTCCCTGTAGAATCCTTCACTATTGCCCCTCAAGGCTTGAATTTCTTCATTTCCTTCAGCTTGAGAAATTTCTTCATTTCCTTCATCTTGAGAAAAACAGAGTATGTTCTTCCTTTTTGATTTTCTCTCCCCAGTTCTACCTGCATCATTATAATATTTAATTTTGTCTTCTCATTCTACCCCTTGAAATTTCATGTCTATTTCCTTAACTTCATCATGTCTTCCTTTTACTTTAGCTGCTGGATGTTCAAGGGCAAGTTTCATAGTCTCTTTTGACATGTAATTTGGTCTTTTCTTTTTTCCTGTCTTTTAAATAACCTTTTGCTTTCCTCATGACTGATGTCTTTGATGTCATGCCACAACTTTTCTGGTCTTTTATCACTAATGTCTAATGCATTAAACTTCTGCACTCAAGTGGAATATACTCTACATCATACCTTGGCTCTTGTATACTTGTTCTAATTTTCTTCAGTTTCAGTTTGAACCTGCATATGAGCAGTTGATAGACTGATCCATAGTCAGCACTTGACCTTGTTCTGACATTTGATATTGAGCTTCTCCATCATTTCCTTCCACAAATGTAGTCACTTTGGTTACTGTATGTTCCATCTGGTGAATTACATGGGTATAGTTGCCGACTTCTAATAAGTGACCCCAATACTTAATTGTGCATGTCTACGCCAGGAAAACTGCACATAAAATCATATTTTATCAGTGCAGAAGACCCAAATGATGGCAAAAAACCAAAGGTTTTAGCACTTTAGGAAAGGCCACCATAATGGCATACCTGCCCCGGCCTAAAAGACTCTAAACTCATATATGATTTTAAAACCACTTAAGAGATATATGAAAATTTAGCATAGAATCCTTATATATGTGCCAATCTCTAAGGTATAAAGGTCTGTGAATTTTGAATTTTAATAAATAAAAAGCCATATCCTTCAGGAAGTTTCCTATGATAACTTTAAAGTATTGTTCCACCTTATTTAATCTCAATGTTCCTAGCACTTTACTCATATTTTGATTTGGTGGTTACATATTGCTGGCAATCAATGCCTATTTGACTTCTTCAGTGTTGAACAAGCCCATAAGTTACATATGCAGAGCACCCACTTCTGGCTAAGCTTTTTATATTATGCTATCACCATCCACAAAGTTGTTCATAAGTAGTATAACATTGAAAATGTACATTTGATATTCACTGTCATGAATTCTTTATACTCTAATTCTGAAAGTGAATATTTCTGATAGAAATTTTATAGGCTATATTAAAATTGGTTTGTTAGTTTTCTTCTTCTGTTGAGACCATGTAATTTAAATTTATTATTCTCCTTTCATTACTGACTATTAATCTATTTCAAGGTATTTGAGTTTGCTATTCCCTGTGCCTAAAAACCTTTTCCCTCTAATATGCACTTGGTTCCCCTTTTTTCTGTCAGAATTTATGTCATCCTCTCAGTTCAATTTTGTCTGATTGCCCTATCAAAAATCACCCACTTTGTCATGTTCACTCCCTGACTTGGCAAACCTTGTCATTCTATCACCCCTGTCTTTACTTTTGTTTGTTTACATGTTTATTGCTGTTCTCTCTGATTAGAGACTAAATTCTCTGTAGCGAAGAATATTTGATGACCTTTCCACTTCTAGTTTTTCAGTGCTTAAATCAGAGCTGGGCACATAGTACATGAGCTGTGCATTTTTCTTTAAAAAAAAAGACTTCCTAATTAAATTGCTATATTAGTGAAAGTTATCTAAGTTAAAATTGGAGCTTAAAAATAAAGTAATATTTGAAGATTTTGTTTTTCCTAACAAAATACAGTTGCTTTTTGTGCAACTTATACAAATAAACAGACACTGAACTTTTATTAAGTTCCTTAGGGGATGGAATTTGGGAATAGAGAATATCAAAATGTTAGAGATAGGATTTGTACATTGGATTAATTATGCTGTATTCATCTGTAGAAATAATGCTTCTAAAGCAACATTAATTACATGAATGAGAAGGGTTTTATTTTAAGGAACAGCAGCATATTCATATTTTTTGTGGCATTTCTCCAGCTATAGAAGCTAGCTATCAAAAACTTCTTTCTTTCCCAGAATTTTTTGTGTGTGTGAAGTGGAAGCTGAGGCTGCAATTCTATTCCAAGTCATATTTTGTACAATATGAGCAAATAAAATGCAAATGAGCATTTTCAGTGACTTTGATGAAGGTAGCTATTTCTAATATTAAGGAGCCTCCTCAACTTTATTGCTGACTCCTTGAAAGTATGATCTGAAGAGTCTGATTATTTATAATCCATAATGTCCTGAAATATGTGGCTCATGAGCTAAAGAATAAAGAGTAATGAGGATATTCCTTAAGGAATGGCAATACTGGCCAGTTAGCATCCTATTCTTACATACTTAGCCTTTGCATAAAGAATGTAACTTTTCTTCCCTCTTTGTTTGTGGGGAGGCTGTGCTGGGGATAAAACTCAGGTCATTACACATGCTGGCAGATGCTTTACCAAGGAGCTAGGTGCCACCCACTCCAAACCCAGAACTTAACATTTTAAAAACTTACCATCTGTTTAATCATCTAGTCAAAAAAATAGTTTTTTTAACCCACATTTATGAAATTTAAAAAGTTGATGACATGATCATAATCAGCCTTGTGAATTAAAAAAAAAAATTCTGACTTTGCTCAGTATCCCTAGCCAGTAGGGAAATGCAAATTAAAACAACTCTGAGATTTCACCTTACACCAGTAAGAATAGCCAAGATTAATAAAACAAATAACAACAAATGCTGGCAAGGTTGCTGCGAAAAAGGAACACTCTTACATTGTTGGCGGAGCTCTAAATTGGTCCAACCACTGTGGAAATCAATATGGAGGTATCTTAAAAAACTGAAAATAGATCTACCATATGACCCAGCTATAACACAACTGAGAATTTACCTGAAGGGAGATGGGTCATCATACCACAGAGACACCTGCATCTCCATGTTCAATGCAGCACTTTTCACAATAGCAAGGATATGGAATCAACCAAAGTGCCCTTCAACAGAAGAATGGATAAAAAAACTATGGTACATATACACAATGGAATACTCCTCAGCAATTAAGAAAAATGAAATAAGGTCATTCGCAGCAAAATGGATGGAATTAGAGAAAATTATTCTAAGTGAAGGAACACAAGCTCAGAAAGAGAAACACCACATGTTCTCATTCATATGTGGGAGCTGAATTATAATTATAAGAAGGAAAAATGCTATTCAAAGATCTGATCAAAATTTAAAAAAAAAAAAGCTAAGAATGGTGTCAATATAAATGGTCTAGAAAGTGCATGCAATTGTTCTGACAAGATAAAAACAAAGTTCACTACAGGAAAAGTTTCTACCTTAAACAGAACTGGAACCCAATGACATATAGAAAAATATTACCGAGAAATGATAGAGAAGAATTAGATGGGGAGGGTGGAGGGGAAGCATACAAGAGGGTAAGGGGGCACCTATACGAATAATGTACATCAAAATGCATATATGGAAATGTCACAATGAAAAGCATGTCAGAATGAATCACATTAAGGTGTACCTTAAAAACTTCCAATAAAAACAGGAGCCCAAAATAAAAAATGGGCTGGGGGTGCATCACAGTGGTAGAGAACTTGAAAGTATGTGGGAGGCCCTGGGTTCAACTGCCAAGTAGCACAGTAAATAAATAAATAAATAAATAATAGCAAGCCTCAAAAAAAAAATTCTGACTGATAGGTGAAGAATGTATTTGAGGAAAATGTATTAAGGAATGTCTAAAAATTTCCTCTTCGGCAAAAATAAAAACCTTGACGATGCAGTGCTTTCCCATTTCTATGGTGTAATTATTTCCACCATGCTGACTAAAAGCTACCACCATGATGTCACTGAAATCTGAAATTGAGAAGAGATGCATTTAGTTGGCTTTATGTTATGTTATGTTAGGTGCCGTCGAGTCGGTATCCAACTCATAGCGACCCTCATAGGGTTTTCAATGGCTGACTGTTTCGGGATTGCCTTGGGAGTGGATTGCCAGGCCCTTCTCCCATTTTTGTGGTGCTGGGAATTGAACTCAGGACCTCAGAGACTGCAGCGCAGCGCTTTACCCACTGAGCTAAATCCCAGCCCCCTTAGTTGGCTTTAGTGAGCTGATAACAAGCGGGTTCCAGTACATCTCTGGTTGCAGAGGATAGAATGGAGGCTCAGAAACTAGTTATTGGGAAACTAAAGAAGAAATGATGTGGTCCTAACTATTGGTGAGATCTGAGCAATTTGCAGAAAATACTAAGGAATCAAGAAGCAGTGTATAGTAGTGGAAAGAATTAAGACCATAGACTCAGGGCCAGACTTCAAGTCAAAATCCTGGTGCTACCACTTCCCTAACACTGTGCTGCTTGGTCGGCTACATTTAGCCTATTTGAGTTTCAAGTTATCACATCTAGATGTCTAGGAGTATTGCCAGAACTGTTTCAAACACTGGCTTACTATAAATATGTAATTTTATTATTCTAGCCTTAGCCACACCTCTATTATCAGCCATCTAAATTTAATTTTGTTAACAAATGTTTTATCAAGAATTAACAATTTTCACTATTCTGTAGAGGCCTGGAGAAGATGTTACCATTTATGTTGAAGAAACATACACACACAAACATGCAATAGTATCTATAAGAATGCAAAGAATTAAGGAGAATTTAATTTTAAAAGCATAATGATAGTGGATAAAAGAGCATAGTTCAATTATAAGCAAAACATATAAACTTCAAAACATCATGGGCTTATAAAACAACAATTGCTGAATGTTTCCTATTATAATAGTTTATCTACATTACTATTTGGCACATGTTTTATTCATATCAAAAGACAGATGTACAATTTTACATATGGAGGAGTATTTCAAATGAGCAATATCATCAAAACTAGGCTAATGGCCAAGTGAGCCTGAAGGGCTAATAACAAATATAGCTTTCAAAAATAACAAAAGAAATGGCCTCCATACCCATTAAGTAAGCAGCATTGACTATAATTTACTAATTTCATGGTGTGATAGTACATTTTGTATCAAAATAAGGATTGCCTTTGTTTATGGAGTCTGCTGCAGTATATTGATATAGTTAACTGTTCATCTTTCATTTAGCTCATTGCTAATATGTTTAAGGAACATATTAGGCTCTCTGAGTCATAGAAACTCAGTGCTGAAAGGCAAGAGGGGTTACATGTATTTCAAGAATCCATATGAGTTGGAGGTTTTGCAATACATCAAAACCTCCTATGAAAAAGTGAATAAAATTTACTATATATTGGAAAAACTAAAGTTTCAAATAAAAATACTAACTTAGCAACATTTTTAAAAATAAAGGAAAATAAGATTAAAAATAAACATCTTAACTGAATGATCAATCTCAGTATCATCAATAATATGACATATCAGTATTATGTAATCCCTGATAGAATGCACTGATAAAAGAAATTCATCTCCTAAATAAATACACTCAATCTAATCATAGGAAAACACTACACAAGTTCAAATTGAAGGATAATTTATAAAACACCTGTCCATTACTCTTTCAAAGTTTCAAAGTTACAGGAGACAAAGACAGCTGTCAAGGAGTGGAATTGATTAGGGACAGGGTATGTGCAACATGGGATCCCGCATTGACTCTTGGAACAAAGAAAGGACATTAGTGGAAAAATTGTATAAGTGTTGATTAAAGTTTATAATTTATTAATAGTAATTTATCAATTGGGAGAAGGACATGGCAATCCACTCCTGAGGCAATCCCAAAACAGCCATTGAAAACCCTGCGAAGGTTGTTATGAGTCAGATAGGACCCGACGGCACCTAACAACAACAATGCTAATTTCTTTGTTTTTCTCATTGTACCATGCTTATGTGAAGCTGGGTGTAGAATATATATGAAAACTGTTTATCTTTGTAAATCTTCCATAATACTAACATGTCAAAATTGCAAGTTTAAAGCATAATTTTATGTAAATTTATATAAATAATTTTATATAAATATTATAACTTTATATAAATTTATGTTTAAAACAAATTTATAATGTATAAAATATAGAAAAAATAGAAAGGTTCATATTTATCCTCACACAAAACAAGCATTCAATTATGAATCTGTTTCTGGATTTGTTATTTTCATTTTTTTGTCTTCTTTCTTTTTCCTTTATTCCTTTTCGTTCTTTTTTTCTTCCTTTCTAAGCCTCTGAACACTTGTCTTTGACAAAACTAAGCAGGTAGAGTAAAGCATCCACTCTGCAGCCTGAGTGCCTAACTTCAGATTCTATTTCTACCATTTACTGTGCAATTTGGGGCAATTAAGTTAACTTCCTTGGATGGGGATGTGAGTCAGCGGCAGAGTGTTTGCCTAGCATGAATGAGGCCCTGAGTTCAATCCACAGCACTTGTTGGAAAAAATAAAAAACCTTTCTCAGCCCAGTTTCTCTATAGAACAAATGGGAAGAATACTGTATACCACATAGCAATTTCGTTAGAATAAATGAGTTAATATATGCCAAGTACTAGAGCAGTGTGTGCCTAGAGTAAGTACCATTTGACTGTTGTTGTTATTGTTGTTGTTGTTATTGTTAGGTGCCGTCGAGTCGTGTCTGACTCATAGCGACCCTCACAGGGCTTCCAATGGCAGATTGTTTTGGGATTGTCTTGGGAGTGGGTTGTCACATCCTTCTCCCATTTTGCGGTGCTGGGAATCGAACTCGGGGCCTCAGAGACTGCAGAGCAGCGCTCTACCAACTGAGCTAAATCAGACTGCACCATTTGACAGAAATACCAAAATGGATGAAGGTACAGTGATGCTTCCCACTGCAGAAACAAACTAATACAGCTATTTCCCTCCTTCACTCACTTCCTGCAATGTTGCTGATATTACTGGTCAGTAGCTCAAAGAATCAGATGCTTCTAATGGAAATTTGATTCCAGAAAGGATAGTGTGTGAAGGCTCAGCATCAGTAGAATCAACAGAGCAGAAAGTTCCCATCTCTAGCATTCCACCCAAACTCACCCTCAGGGTCTACGCTGTGCTATAGAGAAGTTACCTTTTTAAATTCCTGCCCAATTTCCAAACCTGGATCTCCAGTGCCCTTGCAGCTGTAGGAGCCATCATATGCCCTTCCAATAAATCCATTTGCCACTCTAGTTAACAAATATTAGTTTGATTTCCCAGGTACCATTACCCAGTGACCCAGTTCTAAAGTGTGAGAAGAGCAGTGTCTCTGAGCCTTGATTCTGAAAATATAGTCTGCAGATGACACTTGTAACAGGAATGACGTTTGTTGAGTTAATGTTTAAGATAATAAACTAAGGTGAAAGGAAATCCCATTAGAATATGGACTCTTTGAGGAAGAATACAGTTTTTTAGGTAAGTCCTAGCTGGCCATAATGCATGTTCTTGCTAGTCCTGAAACAGACAGTAAACAAAGGTAAATGCCTATTATTATAAGTATTTAACTTGCTGTTACAGTAATATAAGTTTAGGTTTGACTGATGGAAAAAATAGTCCATGGTTTAGGTTTACCCTCCAGACAACTCATTAACAGTGTTCAATGAATTAATATATATAATCTGTATCATTTAATGTATGCCTTATAATAAGACTTTACTACTATATAATAGGGCTAGGATTTAGCTCAGTTGGTAGAGCGCCACTCTGCAGTCTCTCAGGTTCTGAGTTCGATTCCCAACACCGCAAAAATGGGAGAAGGACGTGGCAACCCACTCCCAAGGCAATTCCAAAACGATCTGCCATTGAAAACCCTATGAGGGTTGCTATGAGTCGAATACGACTCGACAGCACCTGACAACAACAATTGCACCTTTATTTAGCTGGGATTTAGCTCAGTTGGTAGAATGCCACTCTGCAGTCTCTGAGGTCCTGAGTTCAATTCCCAGCACCACAAAAATGGGAGAAGGATGTGGCAACCCACTCCCAAGGCAATCCCAAAACAATCTACCATTGAAAACCCTATGAAGGTCACTATGAGTCGGACATGACTCAACGGCACCTAACAACAACAACAGCACTATATAATAGTATAATGCATGAAACCCCTTTATATTTTGAAAAGTTAGAAAGATGAAATAATTACTAAAAGGGCCTCAGTTGTCATGTAAATGCAATGTTATTTACATAATAAGACAATTACTCAGAAAAAGTCAGGTATAATGGTGAGCACCTCTAACCCCAGCTATTTGGAAACACCGGGCAGGAGGATCGTGAGTCCAAGGCTAGCCTGAGCTACATAATGAGATCCAGTTCAGCCTGGGCTAAAGAGCTATAGCCTGTCTCACGAAAAAACAAACAAAACAAACTCAGAAGAAGTTTATTGGACCTTATAAGTTTATTAGGCCTTTTAATTATAAATTTAGATGATCAAATTACAGAGTTAAGCTACTCTGTAGGCTTTTATTGGGTAAGACTTCATAAGAAACTATAGAATCATTGGTGGGGGTTGGGGATGGGGAGGAGGGTCATGAGAGAGTAAGGGGGAAGTTATGTGAGCAATGTACAATGAAATGCTTATATGGAAATATCACAATGAAATACATGTTAGAATGAAACCAATTAAGTTGTATGTTAAAAATTTCCTATAAAACAAAAGGAATTGTACTAAATAGTTAAGCATTTGAAAGCACAAGCAAAAGACTCCACAACAGTTTGTGAATTTAATGTGTGAAGAAGAGTGTTTACACATTAGTATGATACTAAAGGTCAACTGAACTGAGACTGGAGTTTAGCTCAGTTGGTAGAGTGCTGCCCTGCTCTCTCTCAGGACCCGGGTTGGATCCTCAGCACTGCAAAAAATAATGGGAGAAAGACATGGCAATCTACTCCCAAAGCAATCCCCAAAAAATCAGCCATTGAAAACCTATGAGGGTTGCTATGAGTCAGATCCAATTCCATGGCATCTAACAGCAACAATAAAGGTAAACTCTCCCAAAGCAATTAATGTCTTGAATTTTTTACTTCATTGTATTATAATTCTGACAATTGGTTGGCATCATATTTTACTATGGGCTTGCTGGATATTTAGACAACTACAAATTTCCCAGAAAAGTCAAAACTGCAAAGGAGATATTTTTAAATAACTTATTTCAACTATTAAATAGTAACAAAAAAATGGGGAATTGTAAGAGTAAATTCAGATCTAAAAAAGAACTACTTAATTTAAAATTTTTCCTAGTACCAAAGGAGAAACAGTACCATCTCCACCCTGCGGCATTTCCCATAGAAAACTTGAAGTTTTAAAAGCTTTCTCTGTCTCTTTGAGAGTTACAGAAATCTTTTTAAAAGCTCAATAAGCTTCTTGCCAGTTCTACATCCCAGAAATGTATTTCTTGGAGGCCTCAGAGCCATTTCTTTGAAATGCGAGTATCTGGAAGGATGGAATTGCCATGTCTCTGGGGGAATTTAAGCCAAGGCTGTTGGCTCCATGATATAATTTCCTACTTCTTAAAAAGATACAAATTTTACTTTTTTCTTTTGAAAAAGATAATTAACATATATGTGCTAGATTATACCTGCTTTTGGCTCTTAATGCAATTTCCTACTTCTTATAAAGATACACATTTTATTTTTTTCTTTTGATTAAATACAGTTAACATATATGTGATGGATTATACCTGCTTGGCTATACAAAATGTAAAATTTCTTCCTTTGCAATCTCCTTAGCAGATTGCCTATATGAACATCAAAGTAATATTTAATGCTGATTCAATAATAGAACTCTTTTGTTCTTTTCTACATTTTTGTAGAGAGGATTCACTGGGTTGGCAGGAGATTTTATTTCTGATTATATTTCCTCAACCCAGTTTAGCAGTAATGGGGTACCATGGGTATAATTCACACAGAAGCTAGTTAACTTCTCTCTGAATAATCCCATGCCCAGTTCTGGAAAACCATGTAGGCTATGTTGTCAGACAAAAGAAATATTAAGTAAAATAAAACTGATCAATATACGTGCAGCACTGGGGAGAAACCCCAAACTTCTAAATAGAGTGTGCTTTCAATGTTGGATCATTCCAATACCAAAGCAGGACACACTAGGGAAATGTAATTCCTATACAGGAGTATATGGTCTAAGAAACACATTGAAGTACTTAAAACTCCCAGAAGCCTGGATCCATGCCCAATTTTTATAGAACTATTGAAAACAGTTGAGAAAAAATTCAATGCTAAAGGTGATGGCTTTGGAAAGAGTGAATAATTATAAGGTTTGAATACCTGGATGCATGGTTGTGTACAATGAAGAAAAATGTATTCAAAATGCTTCATAGAGCTAAAAAGTCATTCTTTGGAGTCTAGTTGCTTGCAGTAGCTTGCAGGCTACCAACAAAAGACATTCCATATCTATTTTTCTACTGTTACATACAAACTGTGTGAAATCATGAACATTTCTTAGACCAGGATCTGTAGAACACCAGTGTCCATTGAGACTTTATTTGTATGCCATGGAGGAAAAAAGGTGTTCTCTGGTCCAATAGATCTGGAAATGTCTCTCTTAAAGTTTTAAAGTGTTGGTAACCATATTAAGTGCTATGAGGAGACCCAAAATAAACTCAATTAAGCAGAACTTCCCAACTTATTTCACTGTGAATCCTCTTCCTTTTTCTTTTCACCCATTCAATAATAATAGTAGTATTAGTAATAACAGCTATCTCATATTGGGCACTTACTATGTGTCAGACAGAGTTTTATGTACTCTTTTTACATGTAATACTTAAACCTCCCAAAAAACCACATGAGGAACAAACTCTCATTATCATTTGTTGTTGTTGTTGTTAGGTATCATCAAATTGTGTGTGATTCATAACAATTCTATGTACAACTCTATGAAGTACTCACAGACACTGTGCCATGCTCTGCACTATATCAGTGCTTCTCTGCTATTCATACTGTTTTCAATGGCTGTTTTCAGGATTGTTTTGGGAGTGGGCTGCCAGGTCCTTTTTTCATTTTTGTGGTGCTGTGGATTGAACCCAGGGCCTTAGAGTGCACAGAGCAAGCACTCTACCAACTAAGCTAAATCCCAGATTCTCATTACCATTTACATTTCTAATGTAAAGAATCTGAGACTGAGAAAGGTTAGGTAACTTGCCCAATGACACACAGGCGTGGTACAGGAAGACCTTGAATCTGAAAACCTGACTCTATATTCTGCCCCACTGCTTCTTCTTCTCTGGTAGAGAACAGTGCATGCTCAGTCCATTCCCTGTCTCTGGATGTTAACTGCTTTCACTTCAGCTGTCCTCATTTACTCCTCAGAATGACTTCCGCTATGTGGTTAGAGTTGTGTTCCCTAATTTTCATGTCCATAAGCTATGCTTTTCTCATTTTATTATTCTCTCTCTGCATTTGGCAATGGTTCTCTAATTTGCCTTCCACAGAACCTGCTCCCTCAGTTTCCTCATCTACAGAATAAGATTAATACTACGAGCCTTATAGGCTACTGAGAGGCATTTGTGAACAAAGACCTACACAGAGTTAGTCTTTTCATAATACGGGAAACAATGTACAGGTAAGAGGTAGATAATAGCATTTCCCTGCTTTAAAATGTAGCATATACACAATGGGGGGCATTATAAAACAATTTTCAAGTAGATATAAACAGATATAGATCTTCTGCCAAGGGCAGGGAATGACTAAAGCTCAAAGAGGAACAGTCTTTCTATCTACTCTCAGGAAAACACTCTTTTTACTCTTTTTTTTTTTTTCTTCTAAGCAGACTATACACTGCTTTTCTCAGTCTTACTGCTATGGCCTTGTACTGAGTGGAACATTCTTGGAATCTAGCAAAGTAAACAGGTAATCTTTGTTTTGGGGCCTATTGTAACTTCATGTTTTCTTTTGTTTTTATAAATATTTGAGTCAAAAAGCAGCAATGAATCCATTAGAGTAAGTTGGTAAGGTTCTACTTTTAACCAAGGAATATTGCTTTTAAAAGTTTTTTGTAAAATTTGCATATTATGAAAACATATATAAGATTTCTTTCCAGTTCTTTATGTAAAACTCAGGAAGACTTACTTATTTTAACAGAGTAACTATGAATTTAATATCATTTCATTCATGGATTTTTAAAAAGCCTAACAGTATAGTTATGGGAGAAAGGCCCGGCAACCCACTCCCAAAAACTAATCAGCCAGTGAAAACCCTACATATAGCAGAGAATCACTACAACGGCATTTCATCTGTTGTACATAGGGTCACTATGAGCCAGACACCAACTCAATGGCACCTAATAACAACAACTGTATAGTTACTATATCAGTCAAGTTTCTCCAGAGAAACAGAACCAATAGTGTAGATGTTGACGTGGATGTAGAAATAGACATCCAAGAAGATTTACTTAAGAACTGTCTCACATGATCTATGGAGGCCCAAAAGTCACACAGTCTGCCATCTGCAAGCTGGAGAATCAGGGAAGCCAGTGGTACAATTTAGTCAGAGCCTGAACACCTGAGCAGCAGAGAAGCCAATGATTTAAGTTCCAGTGTAACCTGAAGAACAGAGAATCAAAGTGGTGATGTGTAAGGGCAGGAAAAGATTGATATTCCTGCTCAAATAGAATTGAATTTACCCTTCCTTTGCCTTTCTTCTATTGAAGCTCTCCATGGATTAAATGACATCTATCCACATTAGTGAAGGCTATCATCTTTACTCAGACTACCAATCCAAATACTAATTTCTTTTAGAAACACCATCACAGACATGTAGAGAAATAATGTTCCACCCACTATCTGGGCATCCTTTATGGACAAATAAAATTAATCACCGCTGTTATATCTACTTTTAAAGAACTATATGGAATAATAGGGCTGGGATTTGGCTCAGTGGGTAGAGCTCTGCGCTGCAGTCTCTGAGGTCCCGAGTTCAATTCCCAGCACCGCAAAAATGGGAGCAGGACCTGGCATTCCACTCCCAAGGCGATCCCGAAATAGTCAGCCATTGAAAACCTTATGAGGGACACTATGAGTTGGATACCGACTCGACGGCACCTAACAACAACAACAACAACATGGAATAATAAATCACATTACCAGATTGCCACCCTTAATCTGTACTGTTGTTGTTGTTTTTAGGTTCCATTGAGGTGGGTATGACTCATACAGACCTTATGCACAATAGATAAAACACTTCCCAACACTGTGCTATGCCTGGCACTGTATCAGTGCTTCTCTGTTATTCATAGCATTTTCCATGGCTGATTGTTTCAGGGTGGGCTGCTGGGTTTTTCTCCCAAGCCTATAGCACCCAGTATTCCCAGGTAGTCTCCCATCCAAGGACTAATCAGGCCTGGGGCCTGCTTAGCTTCCAAAATCTGACAAGATTAGATGAAACAGTAGCATGGCTGTAGGCCTTGATATGTATAGTGAGCTCTAGCTCTGGCTGTGTCATGTCTGGGAAGGCAGCACCACTTTCTTTCCCTCAGCTTCATCATGTATAGTGTAAAATAATGCACTGGACTAGATGATCACTAATGTTGAAATCTATGAAATCTCAAATGCTCTAATAACGTCTTAAATTATTATCACTTTTTGCCTTGTATAAAATTTCTTGCTTTTTAGCTGTGAAAATCATGTTCTAAAATTTCACATGGTTCCTCAATATTATTCAACTATTTTCTAAACCAGAAATGGGCTGTATTATATCCAGTGCAAGATAGTTGATCATGACAATGCTCAGTGTCTCTACTAGCAAATGCTTTGGAGAAACACCAGAGTCCCTGAATTGCTTCTTTAGGGAATGATGAGACCAAGTATACATAAATTCATTAAATACAATTTTATGAAGCTCCCCTATGGCCCAATCCTTTTCTGAGCACTAGAATATCAGTTATGAATATTATAGTCTTTTCCCTCCAGCAGCTCACAGTCTAATGAGTGAGGAAAATAACTTCCAATTATGACATAATTTTTAAGTGGTATGGTAGGGAAATAAATAGGGGATATGAAAGCTCAAAAGAGATCTAAAGTCATCAATTCAACAAATATTTGTTAAGCATCTGCTATGTACCAGGCACCATTCGAAGAAGCATTGTGAATACAGCTGTGAAAAACAAAGTAATACCAAAGCAAATACCCTGCCCTAAGTGAGCAACATAAAATAAACAAAGAATAAAATAAATATACCTAATAATTTCAGACAGTGATGAAGGCCCTTAAGAAAGATAAAGTAGGACAAGAGAATATAGAATGGAAGAAGATTGTATTTTAGGTAGAGTGGTCAGGGATAATCTGTATGATGGTGTGACATGTGGACAGAGACATGAATAAAGTGCAAGAATAGAGAGGATATGCAAGAAAATAGTGTTAATTACTGACAAGGTCTAAGGAAAGAACCTGCTTGAGTACCTGTAGAAAAGTAACAGGGAAGATAATATCTTGAGATCAAGTGGACAAGGTAACTAGGCGCTAGATCATGTAGGGCCTGGTTGGACATGATAAGTAGGCGAGGTTTGATTCTGGAAGAATGGAAAGTCAGTGAAGGTTTTGAACAAAAGAATGACATAAGATTTTTACTTTTCTAAGATTATTCTAGATGCTATGCTGGAAACAGAGAGGAAGAGAACAAGAGCTGAAGCAAGGAGAAAATTAAGAGGGAATTTTCATTTCTTATTTTCATATATATGCAGTTACAGCACTATATCCTACTACTAATATATTTATAGCCTGCAGCCATATCACTGTGGCAGCCGATCCCATCAGATCTCAGAAGCTAAGCAGGGTCGGGCCTGGTTAGTCCTTGGATGGGAGACCGCCTGGGAACACCAGGTGCGATAGGCTTGGGAGACGACCTGGAAACCCACTCCCCAAAAAGTAATCTATTATTGAAAACCCTATGAATAGCAGAGAAGCAATAACAATACTGTTTCACCTGTTATACATAGGGGCACTATGAGGCAGACACTAACTTGATGGCACCTAACAACAACAATAATAATACATTTACATATCAGAATATATTTTATCATTATAATGTGTAATAGGTACTAATCTATTATATTATCATTTCCATTTATGTTCTTAGAAAGATATGGAGATGGCTTGGAGTAGGTAGGAAGCTATAGAAGTAGAAATACTCATTCAAGGGAAATGTTTTGAAGTTGGATCCAGTAAGACTTGCCCATGGATTTTCTCTGGGAGCAAAAGAGGTTTATGGAGGAAATCGAATGTTTAACTTGAGAAACTATGTGAATAATTATGCCACTTACTAAGATGAGGAAGAATAAGGTACAGCAGGGGTTGGTAGTGGGATTAACAATCAAAATTTTAATTTTTGGACATGTTATATCTGAGATGAGTCATTGATATCAATGAAATTTTAAGTACACAATTAGATATACATGTTGAGAGTTAAGAGGAGTTGAGGTTAAAAATATAAATTTGGGTATATTAGCCACAGGATACAATTATCTAAATAGGGAGTGGAAAGAGAAGAAAAGAATTATAATGATTAAGCTCTAGAACACTCCAAAATTTGGAAATCAAGAGAAGGTTGAAATGAGCAAAGGAGCCACTGGAAAGATGAAAGGAAACTCCAGAGAGTGGCACTGAAGTAGCACAGTGACCAACTATACCAGGAGCTGCCAAGAAGGAAAAGAAACGTGACAACTAAAAACTGGCCATTGGATTTGGCATGTTCTTTTTTTCTTCCTCAAATGTATTCCAAATGTTTACATAGATGGCAACTTTTCTTTCTTCAGGTCTTCACTCAAAAGTTTCCTTCTTGGTGATATGGGCAATGGCCACCCTATCAAAATAGCAATCCACTCTTCCAGTTACTTAGATCCCCTTTCCTTGCTATATGTCTTCTCCTCAGCATTTTCTCACAATGTAATAGACTACATACTTATTATCTTTCCTTCATTAGAATAGAAAATCCTTAACAGCAAATATTTAAATCTGTTTCATTTATTTCACTTTCATCAGTCCATGGCAAGCACAGTGTCTGGCACTTGGCACTCAATAAATACTGAATGAATGAATGAATGAAACCATCAGTCACGGTATTAGATGTAGTAACCTTCTACAGCTCACTTTTTTTCTTTCTGATTTTTAAATACAAACTTACTTTGGGGCATGAACTCATCTTTCTCTAGTGAAAAGTGAATGTATAGCAGGAAGTAGATATGTCTTCAAAATGTTGAAGGACTAGCTTGCTAGTAATCTACCAGACATTATGTAAAACACTGTGTTAGACTTTGATGGTGGAAAGGTATGTAAGGTAGGGTCACCACTCTCAAAGGGCACTCAGTCTGGTGATGAAAGAAGACTTGTATAGGATCCTTGATAAATGCAACAACTGGTAACACCTCTAGAGGCCTATTCAAAGTGAGAGCACACCCAGATAGGTGGAGTACATGGCCAGACTTCAGCTCCGCATGATCGGGAAAACAAGAGCAGAAAACATCTGAAACTTGACAAAGTCATTTGTACATTGAATATTTATTGATATCTTAGCATCATAATAGACACTGGTGATATAATAAGCAAAAGAAACACATACCTTACCCTTACAGATTCACTCTAGCATGGTACATAATCTACCTTGTGGATATTGGCAGAAGAGCAGCCATTGCAATCTTCTACACTTTCTGAGTCAGCCAATTCTAGGAGGCTGTGATGCTCACACTGGCCTACCCCAAAGCAGTGATGTTCTGAAGAATGCTTCTTAGTGAAAAGATCCAAGCAAGCCCCATCTTTGACCCAATGCTTACAGAAAAAGCACAAGGTTTTATTTGAAGAAAGCAATCAACTGAGCACTACACATTTTTTAATGAAATGCATTTAGCTTTGGCATTTCAAACTGAGGCATAGCACTGGAAAGCTAGATGATGCTCAAGAAAAAAGTGTAAACCATAACATTTCAGCCTAAATTTTAGTTTTTTACATAATTCACTTCTAAGTATTATCTATATCCCAGATGATTCTGTATTGTAGTGGCATTTGCCAACTTCTACATTGAAGGGATTCCAGGAACTAAATGCCTTTGGATTGAAGCAAGGCTATGAAAAATGGATTCCTTTTGCAAGGGTTAATGCACAAAAATCTTATAAAATAAAATATTTAGGAGTCAAGCATAAACCAACAAAAGAATAATCACATAATCTTTTAAAAAATAAATTTATAAGTGTTTATAGTAGAAGACAGTTTGAAGCAATCATAAAAATTCCCTCAAGAAAAAAACTTTACATTGGACCTTTCCTTACATCTTCCTGGGCTATAATATTATTTCACTAATTGAGCCCATGATAAGAGATGTTTACTTTCAGTTTTACTGTGTTGCTAATACAGAAGAGTACTCATAAAGAAGTAGAACAATTAGTCAAGAATTATGCAAGATTTTCAGTATTTATCTAACTATGAAAGCCATACAGCTTTTAAAAGTAGCTTGCAACATTCTATGAGCATACAGAAATATGTGCAACTAAGTGGTATCCAGAAAAATGTAACATGATACTGACCTCAGCAACAATTAAGAAAATATAATCTCTCCCTCAAGAACTCTCGCACAAATTCTTACATGTTAAAGTGTAATACTCATTTCATTCTTGCAACAATGTGTTGGAGGAGAAAGCATTTGAGTAAGTGACTGAGGAAACTGTGGGGTCAATTGTGTTCCTGGTATAGAAATAACATATGTCACCTCAATAGTCAAAGATGGTGACAGATCTGCAAAGGACGTGATTTTGTAGGTGAGGAGGGCAATGCAACTACATCAGCAAAGCCTGTGATGACATCATAACTGTTTTTGCAGAACTCTGTATTCTTGTCCTGTTCAGGCTGTCATGATATAGCCCTCCTCTTAGGAGAAATGTACAAATGCATAAAACTAAAGCAGTATGAAAAGTTTTGTCAAGAAAGCTACTATCAAGGTAACCATCAACCCTAAATTTCTTTTTCTCCATATCTATGAATGCCACTCTGTCTCTAGCTTTAGTTTACCACATTAAATAAAATTAAATGAGAATTCAACAAAAATCTAAATGCCTGTTTCATATCCTCTGTTTAAGAAGGCAATAAAAACCATGAACTTATTTCTATAAAAAATTAATATGGCTGCGGTACAAGGGTGCATGCCTATTATCTCAACTACTCAGGAAGCTAAAGCAGGAGGATCACAAGTTCAAGGTTAACCTGGGCAACCTAGTGAAATCACATGTCAAAAAAAAAAGTAACATGCCAAAATGTCATTACCTAGAGGGTCAAATTTTCAGATACACGGAAATAGCAAATGTACAGAATTATTCATGCCTTATGAGACCTAGGTATGCATTTGCTGTACACCTAAGAAATAAAAGAGAATATTCTCTAATTATTATGAAAGGAAGATGTTGACAGATTGATGTAATCCTGTATCTATTGGGTCAGATCTACTTAGTCCACTGGTTTGAAATCACAGCAGATAGTATTTGTTCAGAATGAGTTTAACTTGCATCGTAGGGCTAGTATAGGAGCACTCCTCAGGTCCCTGATGTCTCCCTTCATTTCTGCCTCTAATCCTTGAAGTCTGCTAACTGTGAACACCAGAGAATCCCCCCTGAGGGCTTTTGCCTGGCCCCAACAAATGTGCATAGCCAACATACAGGACAAGCCAGAGGTTGCAGAGTTAACACAAAAAGAAACAGCTCTCAAGCAAATGCTTAATGAAATGTTCATGGATACGGACCTAGTTTTCTTCCTCTTCAATTGTAACAGCTGTGAAGTGTGTTCTGTAAGAGCTCACAGAGGTCCTAAACAGACTTGGGCTCTGAAGTATAACCAGTGAATGATTTGGTAACACACCATTTAGTGTCTTCTTTCCCTTCCATCTCTCACTGGCCCCTCTTCCACCTGTGTTTGCTGGAATTCCTTCCTAACAAACTGCTCTGCACCTAAACCTTTGCCTCTAGGCTTGATTTGAGATTACCCAATCCAAAACACATGGACAGAATTTATGCTTCCCTTATAAACACTAGAGGCTTTTAAGTGTGGGCTGGAGTTCAGGACTTCAAATATAAATATAAACAAGTTAGGTTGTGAAAGGCTTTTATTTAGTCCACTGTTTGGCAATCAATAGTTATACTAAGACATCTGTTTCTACCTGCAAGGGATTAACAGCTGGCAGAATTATCCTCCTGCTGTAGGCAATAGAAAAGGAAATACATAAAAAGAAGTCTTCTCTGACATTGGACAACAGCCAGAGCATGACTGTGGCACTTGAAAGACAAAAGTAAACGGAGTGATCATCACATTGTTCCAGACCCACCAAAATAAAGCGCAAAAGCAAGATTTAAAAACATCACCATAATCCAAAGAAGTTTAATTATGTAATAGAAGAAAACTCCACATTCAAGTTCCCCTGCCTTCCGTTTCTATACCCTGAAGCAACAAAACACAACGTTCAAAATTGTTGTTGTTGTTAGGTGCCGTCAAGTCGGTATCCGACTCATAGCGACCCTCTGTACAACAGGGGAAACACTATTGTCGGTGCTTCTCTGCTGTGCATAGGGTTTTCAATGGCAGATTGATTTTTGGGAGGGGGTTGCCAGGTCCTTCTCCCAAGCCTACAGCTTCTGGTGTTCCCAGGTGGCATCCGATCCCATCGGATCTCAGAAGCTAAGCAGGGTCAGGCCTGGTTAGTACGTTCAAAATAGCCAGTCTCAAATTTAAAAATGCCCAGGTATACAACACAGCAGAAAAATGTGACTTAAAGAAAGAGGGGGAAATCAGTTAATAAAAACAGATGATACAACAGCAGAAAGAATGGAATTGACTGGCAAGGACCTTAAAGCAGATTTTACAAATGTTATAAATTTGGTCAAGTATACAGAGAAACCCCCATGTGGCTCTCAGCTTGCCATGCTGTGGGGGCTTGTGTGTTACTGTGATGCCAAAAGCTATGCCACCAGTATCTCAGATACCAGTAGAACCAGCCATGGTGGACAGGTTTCTGCTGACCTTCTAGACTAAGACAGCCTGGAGAGAAGGATCTAGCAGCCCACTCTTGAAACAATTAGCCATTGAAAATTCTATGAATAGCAGAGAAGTACTGACAGTGGTGCCAGAAAATGAGCCCCTCAGGCTAGAAGTATTCAAAAAATGCCTGGGGAAGTGTTGTCTCCTCAATGTAGTCAACCTTAATGACAGGAATGGAGTAAAGCCCCTAGGACTGCCTTTTGCCGATGTGGCACAGCTCAAAATGAGAAGAGACATAGTGACTGCAACATTGGGCTCAAACATATAAAGATTGTGTGTGTGGCAGTGTTGGATAGTGCTTCATTCTGTTGGATGTAGTGTTGTGAATGAGATCTGACTTGACAGCACTCAAAAACAACAACATGTAGAGAAAATACTTATTTAAGGAGAACATAAATAGGAGATATTTTTAAGAAACCCAAATGAAACTTCTGATTATGAAAAATATGGTGTCTGAACTGAAAAATAAATCAAAAGAATAAAAGCCTTCCCTAACCAATATGGCTAATGTGATTTCAAATATTTCCTATTCATCATGGCTCAAGCTTCAGGATCTTTGCCATCACCTCTTCTCTCTGTCTGGAGCACACTTCCCCACATATGTTGCACTTGCTCACTCACAACTCAGGTTTGTACTCAAATACTTTTTCTCACGTTGTTGTTGTTAGGTGCCATCAAGTCATGTCCCACTCATAGCAACCCTCATAAGATTTTCAGTGGCTGACTGTTTCTGGATTGCCTCAGAAGTGGATTGCCACATCCTTCCCCCATTTTTGAGGTGCTGGGAATTGACCTGGGGACCTCAGAGACTGCAGAGCAGTGCTCTACCAACTGAGCTAAATCCCAGCCCCTCTTCTCAAATTAACTCTGCTTAAATTCATATTGTTCTCCCTACATCCTTGCTTTTTCTCCATAGAATTTATCACTATCTAACATGCTTGACATTTCGTGTATTTTTTTATCACTCTCCCTTCACTATAACCTCAATGAGAGCACAGGTTTTTGGTCTGAGTTTGTTGCTATCTTCTCATCATCTAGAGCAGTTCCTAGCACATAATAAATTTTCAAAGAATACCTGTCAAATAAATATTTTAGACAATCAACTCTGATTCCAAAGGATACTGATTGTTTGTATGATACAAAAGAAATCAAACACATGGCTGATTTTTTAAAAGTTATAACTTCTATTATACTTCTTATATTCATATATGTCTTTACAAGTATATTTCTCCACCTTTTCCTTTTCCTTTACTCTCTTAATAAGACATCAAAGGCTACTTTCCCCACCCTTGCTTCACATGGAAACTAAAGACTCAAAGAATCTAGCAGAAATGCAAAACAAAAATATTTGGTGGCAATGCAGTGTTAACTTAGAAAGTGTTTTAAATATCTCTGGCTTCCATTATCTGCTTTGTCTCTATTGCACAACCTTTATCCCTCGTCTCTGGCACAGGATGGAATCTCAATAAATATTTGTGTAATGTAAGAATTAGGTTCACTTCTGTTATCGTTTGAATATATAAAGTCCTCCAGTGGCTCATGTGTGAATGCTTGGTCCACATTTGGCAGCGGTATTTTGGGAGTTTGTAGAAACTTTAGGAGGTGGGATCTAGCCAAGGAAGTAGGTCACTGCGGGCAGCCTTTGAAGATTATACCCATCCTCCAGTACCTGTCAGTGCTCTCTGCTTCCTGTCCACTCAGATGTGAACAGTTCTCTTCCTCCCCGTGCTCAGCCTGCCTGCTCTACCATGTCTCCCTACCACTAGGGACTGAACCATGAGCCAAAATAAACCTTTCCTTCCTTAAGTTGTTCCTATCAAGTATTTTGGTCACAGTGACACAAAAGAAACTAATACCGTTTCTGAAATCAAACTATAGCAATCAAATGGCATTATAATTCATATTAAATATTTTACTGGTTATCTAGACAACAGTTGTATACTATGAAACTATCTTTTAAATCAGACACTTTGAAAATAAGCTTAGATTTGTTGTGTATTATTTAATAAATTGAGACTGTGATTTTATGTCTTAAAATGACATATTAGAACATTGCTTCTTGTTATTATCCAGAGCAAATGGGAATGTCAAACTTAACATACACATGATTAATTCAAGACAACGAAAAGCTAAATGGCATAATTGCTTGAGCTATGAAGTACCATCCCAATTTTCAGAGTAATTCAAAAGCACTGAAAGTGATCACTGAAGTTATTATATACAGTGGTATAGTAAATACTGAACACAAAAGAATCTAGACTGAGTCATCATGAAATATCTGTTGTAAGCTACTGTTTTGTACAAATGATTTATTTGTATGCATTAACGTTGAATTTCTTGTTAGAATATGAAGTAGAGAATGGAACTTTATTAAATACTATTAATAAATAGTAAAATAACAGAATTTTTTAATTTTAGCATTATATTTTGTGATGCACTATTACATTTTTAGGTCATCAAAATAATGCATTAGTCATTTAAATTACTTTGTTCATTAAAAAAGGAAAAGAAATAAGCAACTATAATGAAGACACCAATCACAGTGCATCATACTGAAACAGAATCAAGTGAACAAGTGAGCATAAAGAAAACAATTTTTAGGTTTTTTTAATCCTAAAACTTAACATTGGGGATGCATTTTCTGCAAAACCACGCCATTTATCATATGAACTTAATATAATTAAGCTGATTTTATTATTTTTAAAATTTGACATTTAATTTCTAAATATCTTGGCTTTTTAGTTATACAAAAATTATAAACATAAACATGGTTATATAGTTTTATATCTATATACACAAATAATTTTATAAGAAAAATTATTACTGCTAAGAATTTATTCCCTATAATTGGCTCCATGTATAATTTTCAATTGTAACATTATCTTAACAATTATTTCTATCTCTAATCTTGCTTCTATTCTAATCTTTCCCCCACATTGCAGTCAGAATGATAGGTGTAAAATACAAATTTTATCTTGTCCCTTCCTGGTAAAATTTTCGGTGTCTCCCTCTATTGTCTGGATAAATTCTAAGTTCCCTAAAATGACATCACAGGCCTTTCATGAGTTGGCCCTCCAAATTAGACATATCTCCTCTCCTCCAGTCGTCACTTGGACCACTTGAGGTTTTCTGTGTTCTCATTTGTATCAAAAACTCTGCCTGTGCTATTCCATCTGCCTGAAATGTTGTTCCACTCATCTCACATGACCTAGTTAAGTTCATATTTTTTGTAAGACTCAGTTTGGATGCTCCTCTTGAAGTCCTTTCCACTCCTCTGCCAGCAGTTCAGATTCTTCTTCACAATATTCATCACACTCCATTATAATTTCTGTTTTCTTGCCTCTGTTCCCAAAGAGTTCATAGGAATTTTTAGATCAGAAGCTTCATCAGTATTAACTACTGAATTCCTCCCAAAATCTTGGTAAATAAAAGTCACCAAACAAACTTGTTAAAATATAAGAATGATATGCAGTGATGGACTAAATCAGCCTGCATTTTCTATAATTTTTATGTAAACCATGATGCTGTGAGATTAACTACCTTTGTGACCCTCCTTATAATCCTCAAGGAGACTGGCATGCTGAGCTTCAGGGAACCACTGATGCCAGTCTTTGAAGCTGTCTTCCATCTTTGTAGACAATGCCACAACCACTGAGCTAAGAACTGCTCCATTTGCCTCCTGCCCCCGAAGCTCCAGGAAGGCTGAAGCTGTGTCTTCCTATATCCCAGTGCCAGGCTTCTAACAGGTGCTTCAGAAACAATGCCTGCTTATTGTCACCTAGTCACAGTCACAGATAAGCCTGTCTTTTATCTGGCCATTAGTGTGTGACCAGAGTTAATTCAGACTGTCATTGGAGAGTTGTTCCTGAATTTTCAGACTCTGGTACATGTGTAACTTATACCATTCCATCACCTTCCTCTTTTCTTTCATTCTCCTCCTTCCTTATTCTCCAATTCCAAACCTCATAGTGGATGACAGCAGAGTGGATTTGATTCAGTTCTCTGTGGAGAACTAGATAGGAAACATGGGAAATGGGTTTGGGAAAATGAGGATAGAAAAAGTAGAGAATATCCTGATTCATGTTTCCCATGAAGCCAAAATTAACAGTGGAGGTTAATATATCCTCTAAATTTCAACGTATAGAGACAGAAACCTGAAGGGCCTGACAATTTTTTTTAATATTTGTGAGATATGAGATATGACCTTCTTTGTACATGTCTAAAATTTGAATCAAGTTACCAGTACAATAGTAATTACAATGCAATAAGGAAATTCATTTATCAGTAT
Organism: Pedetes capensis; assembly: GCA_007922755.1. NCBI lineage: Eukaryota > Metazoa > Chordata > Mammalia > Rodentia > Pedetidae > Pedetes > Pedetes capensis. The sequence goes on from VMDO01005035.1 coordinate 27,135, forward strand.
AAAAGTAGTCATGGTAATACTTGTTTGTTTAAATTTTAGGTTTGTGAATATTCACAAAAAGAAACTTTTAAAAAGAACTTTAAATAAAAATGTAAAAGAAATTATGGACTCAGTGTTGGCAGCTTATATTTAATTCATCTCAATACTTTGTGCAGAGGTCTGAATGTGTTGTTAGGTGCCTTAGAGTCAGATCTGACTCACAGTGATCTTTGTACAACAGAACAAAACACTATGCAACGCTGTTCCACACACATGATCTTTTTTTACATTAAAGCCCAATATTGTAAGCTCTATTTCTCGGCAGAAAGAAGATAATGTGTACCACAAGCCAACTCTAATCACAGCACCATCTCCCCCACAAAATTGTAAACTGGACTTGAGTCCCTGCAGCAACTGCAGTTGTAGGTGGCGGTGGCTGCAGCAACCACTGCGGCAACCACTGTGGCAGCGGGGGCAGCAGCAAGCACCTTGGCAAGGATAGCGAGAATCTTGCCAGGCAACACCAGGTTGGCACATGTAGGTCCAGTGGATAGGCAGACAGGATTGCTAGGCTAACCAAAACAGTGAATGAGAATATAGAAACTCAGATCTGAGAGCATCTGCTCCTCAAAGCCACCCCTGTTCCAGAGGAGCTACTTCTCAACATTGCAGCTAACAGGTGATGGACAGAGAAAAGATAAGACAGACCAAATAGGGCAACTAAGTCTGAAATCCTTCTCCATTACACAGGGAACCTGTGAGTTGGAAGGACCTGAAAAAACAGAGACTTGCACTCCAGTAGAGGTGACACAACCCCTAGAGACAGCAACTTAAACTGACTACCTCATTGCTAGAGGACTCACGAAGAGGTTGTCACGATAATGGGTATTTCCTTTTTTTCTTTTTTTCTTCTTTTTTCTTTCTTTTTTTTTAATTTTTGTTTTCTTTTTTCTTTTCATGTTTCAAATTTTTAATTTTTTTCTTTTTATGTTATCTTAGCTATCTGATTGCCTGCAGCCATAGCACTGTGGCATCCAATCCCATCAGATCTCGGAAGCTAAGCAGGCTTGGGCCTGGTTAGTACTTGGATGGAAGACTACCTGGGAATACCAGGTGCTGTAGGATTGGGAGAAGGACCTGGCATCCCACTCCCCAAAATAAATCTGCCGTTGAAAACCCTATGAATATCAGAAAAGCACTGACAACAGTGTTTCGACTGTTGTACATAGGGTTGCTATGAGTTGGACACCGACTCAATGGCACCTAACAACAAGCTATCTTATTGCAATATTATAATATTAGTTGAATCCAAATTTATTTGTCATAAAAAATAACTTTTATGTTTGCATTTGTTATATGTATGTTTTACATGCATACACATATTTTTCCTACAGTGTACAGGCAGATTTATATTGTAGCCTGTTCTGTTCTTACCCACTATCTAGCACTCTCCATTCTGCTTGCTCTGTTTGCTTTCTCATATTTAGTCTTGCTTCTTTCTCTTTTCCTTCCCTGCCTCCTCCCCTGATTCCATCCATCTGATATCATTATCCTTACCACAATTAATTTCTAACCAACCCCATAGCTTACTCTATACTACTCCTACCATTTATTTTTCTAAGGTAATCTGTTAAGTAACAGCTGGCTTCAAATTTGTTCAATTGTAATTATAAATCTGAATGCCTGAGAGCAAGGAAAGAAGCAAGTATATCTAACTTAGTAAACCAGCAAACTCCTAATAGGAGCAGAGGAGAAAGCAAAGAATAATTAACACTCAAACTAACTGGAAAAACAACCAAGAAAATTACACAAAACACCAAATTCCTAATAATTCTAAATATAAATGGTTTTTAATGCTCTACTTAAAAGACATAGATTAGTCAATTGGATTAAGAAACAAGACCCAACTATATGCTGTCTTCAAGAGACATATCTCACTGGAAAAGACATACAGAGTGAAAATGAAAGGAAGGAAAATGATTTACCAAGAATGGAAAAGCCTAGAAAAGCAGAGCTTGCTATACTGATATCGGTAAAAATAGCCCTCAGGCCAAAATTAGTCATAAAAGGTAAAGAAGGTCAGTACATATTAATAAAGAAAATAATCAAGAAGACATAGTGATTCTAAATATCTATGCACTGAACCTGGACATACCTAATTTCATAAAACTAACACTATAGGCTATAAAGGAATACATAGGTCCAGATACAAAAATAACAGGTGACTTCAATACCTCATTCTAATAAACAGATCAAACAAAAAATCAACACACTCTAGAGTTAAATAACACCATAGACCAATTGGACTTAGCAGACATCTACAGAATATTTCATACAACAGATGCAGAATACACAAATCTTCTCAGCACCACATGGAACTTTTTCTAAAATAGATCACATTTTAACTCACAAAACTAGCCTTATAAATTGAAAGTCTTTCCTTGTATCTTATCAGATCACAATAGAATAAAACTAGAACTCAATAGCAAAAGAAACTACAAAAATGTTATAAATATATTGAAATTGAACAATAACACCCTTTTGATCAATCAACAGGTCATTGAAGAAATCAGAGAGGAAGTTAAAAAATTCCTAGAATCAAATGGCAATGAAAACACACCCTATTACAACCTTTGAGATATAGCAAAGGCAGTTCTATGAGGGAAATTGCTTTGTTTTTGTTTGGTTTGGTTGTTTTTGTGGTACTTGGGGGCTTAACCCAGGTCTTCACACATACTTCGTAAGTGCTCTACCACTGGCCTACACCCCCATTCCTTTTTTTATTTTTTTATTTTGAGTAAGGGTCTCACTAAGTTATATGAGCTGCCTCTGGCCTTGAATGTGAAATCCTACTACCTCTGCCTCCCAAGTCACTAAGATTACAAACATGTGCCACCATCCCCAGCTTACAAAGGATATTTATAACAATGAATGCTTACATCAAAAAATCACAGAAATTTCAGGTGAATAATTTAATGATACACGTTGTTGTTGTTGTTGTTGTTGTTGCTGTTGTTGTTGTTGTTGTAAGGTGCTATGGAGTCAGGTCCAACTCATAGCAATCTTATGTACAACAGAACGAGAAACACTACCCAACACTGTCTGTCAGTGCTTTTCTGCTATTAACAGGGTTTTTGATGGCTGATTGTTTTGGGAATGGGCTGCCAAGTCCTTCTCCCAAGCCCACAGCACCCATTATTCCCAGGCAATCACCCATCCAACTACTAACCAGGCCCGACTATGCTTAGCTTCTGAGATCAGAGATCGGATACCAGTACAGTATGGCTGTAGACTTTAAAACATTAGAGAAACAACAATAAGCCAAACCCAAAAGTAGTAGACTGAAACAAACAATAAAGATCAAGGCAGAAGTCAATGAACTGGAAACTAAAAGAACAATACAAACAAGCAGTGAAACTAAGAGCTGATTCTTTGAAACAATAAACCAGCTTGACAAACCCTTAGCCAAAGTAACAAAAAGAGAAAGAGGATCCAAATTAATAAAATTAGAAATGAAAAAGGGGTTATTACAACAGATACCAACAAAATACAGAGGATCATCAGAGATTACTTAAAGAACTTGTACTTTCAAATAAAGAAAATACAGAAGAAATGGATAAATTCCTTTACACCTATGACCTACCAAAATTACATCAAGAGGATATAAATAACCATACAGACCTATAACAGGAAATGAATTTGAAGCAGAAATAATCTCCCAACAAAGCCCCAAGACCTGACTGGTTCACAGCTGAATTCCTCCAAACCATTAAAGAATAATTATTACCTTGTTTTTGTTGTTAGGTGCCGTCGAGTCGGTATCTGACTCATAGCAACCCTCTGTACAACAGGGGAAACACTATTGTCAGTGCTTCTCTGCTGTTCATAGGGTTTTCAATGGCAGATTGATTTTTGGCAAGGGGTTTCCAGGTCCTTCTCCCAAGCCTACAGCTTCTGGTGTTCCCAGGCGATCTCCCATCCAGGTACTAACCAGGCCTGACCCTGCTTAGCTTCTGAGATCTGACAGGATCGGATGCCACAGGGCTATGGCTGCAGGCAATTATTACCTAATCACCTCAAACTATTCCATAGACTAGAAAGGGAAGGAACATTTCCAAACTCATTCTATGAAGCCAGTATTGTCCTGATTCCAAAACCAGGGAAGAACACAACAAAAAAGAAAACTGTAGACCAATTTTTCTTATGAACACTGACACAAAATTCCTCAATAAAATACTTGCAAACTGAATACAGCAACACATAAAAACGACCACACACCATGATCAGGTGGATTTCATTCCACAAAGGCAAGGCTGGTTCAACATATGCAAATCAATGTATGTAATGCAATACATCAATAGCCTCAAGGTAAAAATAATATGATCATCTAAGTAGTTACAGAAAAGGCCTTTGAGAAAGGTCAACCTCCCTTCATGATCAAAACCTTGGAGAAAGTAGAAATAGAAGGAATATACCAACATCATAAAGGTTATGTATGGCAAACCTATGGACAATATTATACTAAATGCGCAAAAACTGAAAGCATGCCCTCTAGCACCTGGAATGAGACTAGGATTCCCACTCCATTTTTATTCAATAAAGTGATTGAAGTTTTAGCTCTAGCAGTATGGCAAGACAAAGTAATAAAAGTGATACAAATAGGGAATTAAGAAGTCAAATCATCACTGTTTGGAGATGGCATAATCCTATACTTAAAAGGCCTTAAAAGCTTCACCAGAAATCTCTTGGATCTGATAGGTACCTTCAGGAAAGTAGCAGGATATAAAATCAATATTCAAAAAATATATAGTGTTTCTATCTACTAAAAATGAACATGATGAGAAAGAAATAAAACAATTTCATTAACAGTAGTCTCAAAAAAAAAACAAAAAACAAAAACCAAAAAAAAAAAACCTAAGAATAAGTCCAAGGAGCTGAAAGACTAATACAATAAAAACTTGAAAACACAAGGAAAGAAACTGAAGAAGTTACTAGAATATTGACCTCCCTTGCTCATGAATTGGAAGAATTAATATTGTGAAAATGACTATACTACCAAAAGTGACCTACACTTTCAATGCAATCTCCATCAAAATTCCAATGATATGCTTCACAGAAACAGAAAAAATATCCTAAAATTCATATAGAAGCACAAAAGACCCCAAATAGTCAAAGCAACCCTGTGCAGAGAGAGCAATTTGGGAGGCATCACAATACCTGACATCAAATTATATTACAGGGCCATAGTAACAAAATCAGCTTGGTACTGGCACAAAAATAGACAAAAAGATCAATGCAATGGAATAATGGACCCAAAAATAAACTCACACTTCTACAGCCACTTGATTTTTGACAAAGGTGCTTAAAAACGACATTGGTTGGGAAAAATGGATATCTGCATGTAGAAGAATGAAACTAGATCCCTATCTCTCACCCTATACAAAAACCAACTCAAAGTCGATCAAAAGATCTTAATGTAAAACTATAAAATTTGAAACTACTTGAAGAAAATGTAAGGAATACACTTCAACACATAAACACAAGTATTTTCTTCAAAGAACTCCAATAGCCCAGGAAATAGTATCAAGAATTGACAAATGGGACTGCATGAAATTATATAGCTTTTGCAAGGCAAAAGAAACAATAGGGTAAAGTGAGAGGTCCCAAGATGGAAGAAAATCTTTGACACACCACACATCAGAGAGGGGATTAGTATCTAAGATACATAAATACTCAAAAAATACCAAAATAACAATAATAATAATCTAATCAGTAAGCAGGCAATTAAACTGAACAGAGAGTTCTCAAAAGAAATATGAATGACAAATAAGTATATGAAAAAATGTTGAACATACTTAGCCATCAGGGAAAGGCAAATCAAAACTACACTGAGATTCCATCTCACTCCAGTTAGAGTGGCCAACATCAACAAAACCAACCATAACAAATGCTACAAGGATATGGGAAAAAAGAAACCATTTTATACTGTTGGTGGAACTATAAACTAGTATAGCTATTATGGAAATCAATATGGAGTTTCCTCAGAAAACTAAAACTAGAACTACTGTATGATCCAGCTATACTAGTCTTGGTTATATACCCAAAGGAATCTAAATCATCATACCATAGAGACACTTGCGTTTCCATGTTAATTGCAGCACTGTTCACAACTGCAAAGATATGGAATCAGCCCAGATGTCCATCAACAGGTGAATGGAATTTTTTTAAAAGTGGTGTATATACACAATAGAATAGTACGCAGCCACAAAAAGAATGAAATTATGTCATTTGCAGGAAAATGGATGAAACTGAATATCATCATTTTCAGTGAAATAAACCAGACTCAGAAAAATAATACATGTTTTTCACTCATGTGGAAGTTAGATTTACCTTTAAAAGAATAAAGTGTATGTGTGTATGTATCTAAAAATTGGAAAATACAAGGAGATATTTCTGGAGTGGGGGGGAGAGAGGGACCAACACCGGGTGATAATAGAGGAGAAAACAAGCTCAAAGTAAATGATACAACTGTATTAAAATTCCATAATGACACTCATTATACAAAATTATATTCTTTTTGCTGGGCGTGGTGGCACACACCTGTAATCCCAGTGGCTTGGGAGGAGGAAGCAGGAGGGTCGCAAGTTCGAGACCAGAGGCAGTCTGCGTAACTTAGCAAGACCCTGTCTCAAAAAGTTAAAAAAGTGGGCTGAGAGTGCAGCTCAGCGGTCCAGCACTTGCAGAGCATGCAGGTGCGAGGCCCTGGGTTCAACCCCCAGTACTGCAATATATAGATATATATATACATATATTGTATATACATATACATATATGTATATATACAATATATACATATATATACATATATGTATATATATGTATATATGTATACATGTATATACATGTATATATGTATATATACACATGTATATATGTATATACATATGTATATACGTATATACATATGTATATACGTATATACATATGTATATATACACATATATATGTATATATATATATATACATATATATATATTCTTTTTTTAAAAAGGATATAGTGAGATGTGAGGGAAGCAAAAAGAAGGCTATCTTGGAAATTAACCCTCAGCAGATATCTTACTTGCTAGTTCCTTGATCTAGGACATCTCAGCCTCCAAAATGTTGAGAAATAAAGTTCCATTATTTATAAACTATCCAGTCTATGATAGTTTGTTATAGCAGCCCAAAAGAAATAAAACACATTGTAAATTTATTATCCAGATAACCTTTCTCTTAAACCATCACAGATTAGTCACTTAGCCTTGAGTTCTATTCTCACAAAAAAAGAAAAAAAGGAAAAGGAAAAAAAATCAAGACATCAAGCCTAGTCACATAAAGGCAAAACCTAGAAATTACTATGTTATTCTATTTACAAAGAAAGCATCTGGGAAGGGGGTTTAATTACAGTATTTTAGAGTAGAAACACTACCCTTAATCACTGTTTATGAATTTTCTAAGCTGGTATATTATATGGTAAACAGTATTCACATCTTTCAAGAGTGATAATAGTGAATTTCTTATTTTAAGAGTTTATAAGGATTATTTAATATTTCTAGAGAGCTTTAAAGATGAAATGCTTCCATCTTTTACAAATCACTGAAGTTATTAAACAAGTGACAGCCAGTGTTGCCTTCTTAATGTCTTGAAAAGGCCTGACTATGCAGTGTTTTGCAATTAATTTTTTATGTTAGAATTCAAAGTTTAAGCCCTGTATCCAAGCATAAACATGCCTTGGTTTTTGTTTTTAAATATCCATAATATCATTCTGATAGGCTGGGATTTAGCTCAGTTGGTAGAGCACTGCACTGCAGTCTCTGAGGTCCCGAGTTCAATTCCCAGCACCGCAAAAATGGGAGAAGGACCTGGCAATCCATTCCCAAGGCAATCCCGAAACAGTCAGCCATTGAAAACCGTATGAGGTTCACCATGAGTCAGATACCGACTCTACAGCACCTAACAACAACAACAACAATATCATTCAGATCAATTGAGGGTTTTCAAACAACAATTAAAAAATTCTAGGAATGTTATTTTTAAGATTGTTAAGCCACATTTGCCTTCCAGAATTTGATGTAATATACAAATACCCAACTTGAAATTCCGGTACAAGTGGGGCATGGTGTTGCATGCCTGTAATCCTAGCACTTAGGAACCAGAGGCAGGAGAATCACTAGTGCAAGGCTAGCTTGAGCTACAAACTTAAGACTCTGTCTCAAAACAACAACAGCAGCAAAAGTCCTGTACCATGAAAAAAGATTTAGAACAATGTAAAATATTTATTATTTATAGAGCATCTTGCATACTCAATGCGGCACAATGACAGAGCTTTCTTTACATGTCTCCCTTGAAAGCTATGGGATATCTAGGAATGATTAGTCCAGAAACATAATTTGCATATTTACCTTTCCAACCTCTGGAATTTGGAGCTACTGTCACAATAATTATGTACCTATGATAGCAAAGAGTGAGTCTCTCTCCATGGCAACAGTGTGACATCTTAAAGAAGAGAAATTAAAATTTTAAAGTATAAGCAAAACAGGCTAAGCCTAAAGATGAAGGCAGGAGGACAATGCCAAAAAGAAGAGGAGGAGGGCATAGAGGATAATTTCAAAGGGTTCTGAGCAAATTCCATGAAAGCTTAAAGCACCAGAGCAGGATTTCTCACCCTTGTACATTTTTTTGCCAAAAAGGCTTTGCTGTGGGGGCTGCTGGATGCATTGTAAAATGTTTAGCAGCACCAGTGGCCTACCCACTCGATGTCAGTAGCACCCCTCCCCACACCTTGCTGAACAAAAATGACTTCAGATATCAGGGGTCAGAACAGAGGGGGAGACAATACATTTCCCAGCTGAGAAGTGGGAACTGCGAATAGAATTGGGTACAACTAGAAATGTCTGCCTAACACATTTTGGGAGAATATTCACCACGCACAAGTGAGGAGGGTGACCAATCTAAAAGGTAGAAGTGGCAAAGCTCTTACTCACTGGATCCACTAGCTAGAAAAAACTGCTAATGAAAAGAGCCACCTTTGAGTAGTGTGTGCTGGAGACACCTGGAGCAGCAACTGCTGACAGCCCCCAGGACCTGTGAGGAGATGCCCCTCGCAGACACTTCAGCCACAAGAGTCATGGTAATGGGCTTTTACTCTCTTCAGTGAAGGGAAGGGGAATAGTGTAAAGGCTTCTTCCAGGAAATGTGATAGGCTTAAGTACCAGAAACTCCTTGCAAGGGATCCAAGGACTTTCACTGAACTCATTAAATATTTACGGAGCACTTGGTGGATGTCAGGCCCTATGCTGGCTGTCAGGAATGCAATGATGAAAATAGTCTACCCTATAGGAACACAGGCCTGCAGCTGTACCACCCTGGCATCTGATCCCTTCTGATCTTGGAAGCTAAGCAGGGTCGGGCCAGGTTAGCTCTTGGATGGGAGACCACCTGGGAACACCAGGTGCTGTAGGCTTGGGACAATGACCCACCAGCACACTCCTGAAACAACCAAACATGGAAAACACTGTGAATAGCAGAGAAGTGCTGACATAGTGCCAGGCACAGCACAATGTCAGAGAGTATCTTGTTGGGTTGTACATAGGATTGCTGTAAGTCTGACCCAACTCAATGACACCTAACAACAACAAGGAACTTACCCTCTAAAGAAAAACAACTATGACAAGTCCTCAGATTTCTCAAATAGGGTGGACTCAAGCAAAGAGCATCTCAGTCACCCCAGTAATAGACTTTGATAATTACTACATAGCTAGAATTCAAAAATCATCATTCTCTTCATTTTTCAAAAGCAAACTGGTTAGGTTTTTTTCTCTGTTCGAGTGTTTTTATTTTTTTTTTTTTCTCTCATTTTAAATTTCTCAGACATTTTTCTGGCATTTCAGGCAGCTGCTTTTTCTCCATGTCAGAGCAATCAATATATAAACATTTCAAAAAGCAAAAAAAGCATTTCAGTCGCAATTTTATTCTTCAGCTGGCATGCATGTGCACAGTCATTTGAATTTACATGAGGGTGCTAGCCAGCCAAAGTCAGCATGCCTTTCTGAAAAAGCAGTTAACTCTATGATGACGGATGTGCTGCCATTTTTCATTTAGGCCCAGCTGCCTAATAATAGCAAGGTAGCATCATTAATAAATTACTGGCATAGCTAGTTAAGGAACATACAATCCAATTACGTGTATTTTTAAACTCACTACAGGAAAACACACTCCCTATTTTCTACATATGATTCACAGCCTTGCTTTCAGTGGTATTGAACCAAGGCCTTTGTAGACTACTCATTAGTATTCAGAATAAGAAACAATTGCTTGGAACAGGAAGCACAGAAGCCAGACATTTGGCAACATCACAGAGAGTTCACTGCTGAAGGCAACTGGCAAAGCCACTCTGGACCCACAGTAACTGTCTCTGTTGCCATAGAAACACCAGTGAACCATGTTAGTGAAATAGTTTGAGTTTTCTTACCTGCCAGGACATAAATTTGGCATTTATGTTGATTTTTACGTCCACTATTTGTAAGTGACCTATTTATGAGTAAATACTAGAAATTGCTCCTTGCTTCAGGAAGAACATCCAAGCGTTTCTGAAAACATAAGAATATCTAGGTATCCAAACATAATTAAACTTAATTGTGCAGAATACCTGACAAAAACTAGTCTATCTCTTCATTCTGATGGTTGCTTATTTTGCCAAACACTAGTTCCTAAATATGCATAAATAAAATAAAAATAAAAATGGTAAGGATCGGGGAATAATCCTAATTACCAAGAAAAAGATTCTTCCAAATTTGTGGTGATGATTCAAGCCACTTATTAATTTTATTCCAATTTATACTTATTTTAAATTTCTCCCATCCTCATCTATAGATAAATGAGCCAAATAAGGCAGCCTCCTGCACATTTTTGACTCAAATATTGCACTGTGGGAATTTCTTTGTCTTGGTAATTATAATAATTATTACTCCCAATTTGCAAATGCATTCAGTATGACAGAAGAAAAATGTCTTCACTACAGAAACTCAGGAAAAAAGCCATAATCAAACTGCTAAGTCTCAACTTTCCTAATCTATATCTCTTCAAGGTCATTCTTTCTTTCAATCTCCTTCTTTCAACTCTTTCCAGTCTCGTGGCCAGCAGCCATAGCCCTGTGGCACCTGATCCCGTCAGATCTCAGAAGCTAAGCTGGGTCGGGCCTGGTTAGTACCTGGATGGGAGACCACCTGGGAACACCAGAAGCTGTAGGCTTGGGAGAAGGACCTGGCAACCCCCTCCCAAAAATCAATCTGCCATTGAAAACTCTATGCACAGCAGAGAAGCACTGACAATAGTGTTTCCCCTGTTGTACAGAGGGTCGCTATGAGTCGGATACCAACTCGACCGCACATAACAACAACAACAGCAACAACCAGTCTCAAGCTAAATTATATTTTATCTCCTTCTTTCAATTCTTTTCAGTCTTATGCTAAATTATGTTTTTCCTTAAAGTCACAGAGTGGAAAAGTTTTAGGGTTTTTTTCCTGAGCAGCCAATTCTCCTCTTATCAACAGTGGCTAATATATGCTCATCACCTACTTTTGTGACTTCACTTTCATTCATCAATAAACATTTCCAAGCAAATACCTGTGTGTCATACACTATACACTTGGCAAAGGAGGGGGTGATACAAAGATGAGTACAACAGACTTTCTCTTTTTAAAAAGCTAATCTGATTGGAGAAACAGAAAAATAGATACACAGTAATTTGGCAAGTGCTCTAGAAAAAGTAGATGAAAAGTGAAATGGGAGCATTATGAGATAAAAAACTAATTTTGTTTAGGGAAATAGAGAATGTCACTGAAAATGAGGTATAGTCCCTATATTTTAAGGAGTAACTGGAGTTTTATATATGGCAGTTGGGAAAGTCAAGTGGTAAAATATAATTTCCATTAAATTTTAAAAACCATTACTTTTATTCATACATTAAATGAACTCATGTCAAATATTTTATCTGGCTTACTTTGATTCATAGCCTCAACACTTATTTGCATTGCTATGAACAAACCACTGGTATTGCTATGGACGAAAATCATTTGCATTGCTATCAGTTTTCAATGACGAAAATCATTAAGGAACACAAAACATGCACTATTATAGACTGGAATTTTCTTCTTTGATAATTAAAATTTTTTAAACAAAATTTTAGGGAGAGCTTCAAGGAGAAATTGTGGCATGTATTTGTTGTTCACTCTTGGAAACTTTTCATCAGTTGAAAAAACATTTTAACTCTAACATTTTCTGAAATATCCTTTACCTACTAAATAAATATCTTGCCATGAGGATCCTGAGTAGTAATTTTGCAGTAATAATTACTCTTTATTTGTGTCCACAATTATATGTAGGCTTTGTTGGGAGCAGGAAGACAAAAGAAAAAAAGAGAAAGAAAAGAAAGGAAAACAGAAAGAAAGAAAGAGAAAGGGGAAGGAAGGAAAGAAGGAGGGAAGGAAGGAGGGAGAAAAGAAAAAAAAGAAAAAAAAGAACTTCCTTTTTATTGTTGTTTTTAGGTCCTTTTGTGTCCAGTCCAACTCATAGTGACTCTCACAGAATTTTCAACGGCTGATTGTTTCAGTGTTGCTTTGGGAATGGATTGTCTTGTCCTTCTCCCAACTTTGAATTGTAGACATTTCTAAGGTCTACAGGTCACATTTAAAGACTATCATTCAAGCATGAATCCATGCAGTCATTTTAATTATAAACCATGTATCACAGGAAGGGCCAGAAGAGAAAATGAAGCAAAATAACTAATGTGAGATACTAGAGAAAAAAAAGTCAAAAAGCACAATCTTCAGCTGACTTACGTAGTATAAACTGATTGCAGTTCTCTGAGCTAAATTTTCAGAAAATGATATTCCAGGTCTAATAATTAGAAATTCATTAAGTCCTTACATAGTCTGTCCTGTGACTGAGGGAAATATGGGTTCACATTGCACAAAGTTGGAGATTCATTTTTAATATGGTAAAGACAGATCTTTGACCCTTTATGACATACACCTGGGAGGTACCTAGGGTGATAGAAGCCCAATTCCATTCACCTGGCCTACCATCTTTCATAAGGAATTCAGACATGTGCATGAATGTTGGAACAAGGAAACTGAATGAGGGTTATAAATATAACATTGATTGTAACACAAGGAACTTTGAAGGAAGTGAAAAAGCTTATGGAGCTTCAGAAAAGGGAGTGCTTTGGGTTGGGATAAGGAGAAATAGTTGGTGCTGATATATTTGATATACACAGGCAAATAGGATTTCAAAAAGTAGAGATGGGTTAAGAAGTAGCTCTAAAAGAATGAAAATAAAGAAAATAGACATGTGACCCACATTCAGGACATAGTGAAGAGCCTAGTTTGGTTGGCATATACAGTTGTTTTGCAAATCCATTAAACAAAAATAGCATACTGGTGCCATGTTGTAGAAGTCCTGGAATTCCAGGCTGAGAAGGTTGTAGTTTATTCTGAGGTAAGAGAGAATCATTGTAGATTTTTAAGTCGAAGAGTCTTGCATCAGATGGATTAGATAAATGAGAGAAAGGACACCAGTAAGTAGATATTATCCCAGTCAAGGCAAGAAGCAATGAATGAGTTCTGAACTAAGCTCTTAGGTACAGAATTATAGAGAGAAGAGGCAGAAACTATAAAAGGTACAAATAAGTGAATATAATGTTTAAGAGAGAAAGACATTCAAAAATGACTCAGGTTCTGAAACTAGTCCATTATGGAAATGATGACAGTGTAAATATTAATACAGAAGTATAAAAAAGAAAATAATTGATTTTGAGGAAAGATAATGGTTGTCAATCATGTTAAATTTCAAACTGGAAGTTAAGTAGGCATTGGAAAATAGGAAACAAGGTCTGAGTCTCATCTGTGATCTTTAGACAACTCTTTAATAACATAAACTTCTAGTGTGGAGGAGAAGATAAAAGTGTGTTTCTTAGGTAATTAAAAACTAGATTTTATCATTGTGTTTTTCTTTCAAGAAATACAGTAACTATCATTATCCTATATTTTTGCATAGAGTTTAAAATGAGTACAATATTCCACAAATGCTGATACATTTTTTGCTGAATGATTATCTCAATTTGAAGATTAAATGGAAAAAAGAGAAATAAAAAGGAAGTGACATGTACTTGTAAGAAGACATGATGATATAACACCTCTTTGCCTCTATTTTTACAAGTTCCTGGAGGCTATTCTCCCTTTGCCTGTGAGCATGTGTCTCACAACATGATTTAAACTATAAATAGCCTATTTAGGTGCATCTATCCAAGAATAATACCCACAAGATACTTACCAATGAATTGTCAGGCTTTTAGCTTAGTTTAGAATACACTAAGGGAATAAGGCATCTGTTCTGCTAATCAAGGAAAAATATTTTTAAGGCTATCTTGGATTGGAAACAAAGCACATCATTTAAAAAATGAAAATCTACTTTTCCTGCTAATTTTGTTAATATGAACTAGTATTCAATTCAAGGAATTATTAAAGCTATCTCTTCTGATATTTAACTTGTATTCCTTCAGTGAACTTCAAGGAATAAGTCTAAGGCCACTCAACAAGGTTTATATGAGTTAACTCATATAAAATACTTAGAAATGTGACTGGGGTTTAACTCAGCTGGTAGAGTGCCACATTTCACTCTCTGAGGATCTGGGTTCAATCTCCAGCACCCCAAAAATGGGAAAAAGACATGGCAATCTACTCCCAAAGCAATCAGCCATTAAGAACCTTATGAGGGTTGCTATGAGTCAGATCCAACTCAATGGCACCGAACAACAACAAGCACATAGCTGCTATTTAAGTACTGTGATCACCACCACCGCCACCATCATCATCATCATCATCAAAAACTAAAAATGTTAGATGTTGAAATTTCTTCCATTCATAAAATAGAAAAACATGTACATTCTACAATCTTCACATTGAAGAGAAAAAAAGAAACATAAATCCTTTTTAATTTAAGATCTTATAGGACAGTATTCTTTGCTAACACTAGTACCTAGCCTTAATTTGGTCTTTTGTTACTTATCTTGTAATTTGACATTTTATGTTAAAACTCTACTGCATATTCTTTTACTAAAATGAAAAAGAATCGAGGCTGAGAGCAGTCCCATGTTCACCACCGACACTGCTCAACATGCACATCTGCACTTCTCTGCTGTTGCAATAGGCAAATCATGGGTGCGTATGAAAGGAACAGATGATCCCTGGTGTACAGGCCTCTTTTGCTCCTATATGCACAAGCATTGCTTTAGTGTAATGAATGAAGATGTGTATGATCAGGATGTAAAGCCAAGGGTCACATTGCCTTCAGCTATTTGCCACCTGCATTCAATTGCCTGCATAGTAATTGCATAAAGGAGATGCTTCTAGCAATGCTCATGTTGTGTTGTTGTTATGTGCCATTGAGTCAGTATCTGACTCATAGTGATCCTACATACAACAGGTGAAACATTTTGTCAGTGCTTCTCTGCTATTCATAGGGTTTTCAATGGCGGATTGATTTTGGGGAGTGAGTTGCTGGGTCCTTCTCCCAAGCCTACAGCACCTGGTGTTCCCAGGTGGTCTCCCATCCAAGTACTAACCAGGCCCGACCCTGCTTATCTTCTGAGATCTGACGGGATCAGATGCCACAGTGCTAAGGCTGCAGGCAGCAATGCTCATATAAACATCAAGTCAACAAAGGAGAGTTTTCTGTGCTTAACCATAACTTAGAAATCATTTGTAGCAGTTAAAAGTATGTTTCCAGAGCCAGTCAGACTCAGTTCAATCCCAATATTGCTACCTTCTAGATATGTGACCTTGGCCAAGAACAAACTTTTCTCTTCCTCTAACTTTTCTATAATATAATATAATTTTTGACAATATCAAAAAACAAGGGTAACGATAGAACATTCTTCACTGAACTCTTATGAAGAACTGAGGATTTAAGAGGTGAAAGGAAGTTTAAAGGATTATCTAGTATATTGTTGTTGTTGTTGTTGTTGTTGTTAGGTGCCATCAAGTTGGTGTCCGACTCATAGTGACCCTATGTACAACAGATGAAACATTATTTTCAGTGCTTCATAGGGTTTTCAAGGATGGGTTGATTTTTGGGAGTAGTTTGCCAGGTTCTTCTCCCAAGCCTATAGTACCTGGTTTTCCCAGGCAGTCTCCCATCCAAGTACTAACCAGGCCTGACTCTGCTTAGCTTCCAAGATCAGACAGGATCAGATGCCACAGTGCTATGGCTGAAGGTGTCTGTTGTTGTTGTTAGGTGCCCTCGAGTCGAGCGACCCTCATAGGGTTTTCAGTGGCTGACTATTTCAGGATTGCCTTGGGAATGGGTTGCCATGTCCTTCTCCCATTTTGTGGGACTGGGAATTGAACTCGGGACCTCAGAGACCTCAATAGCGCTCTACCAACTGAACTAAATCCCATCCCCTGAAGGTATCTGTTGTTGTTGTTGTTGTTGTTAGGTGCCTTCAAGTTGGTATCCGACTCATAGCGACCTTCATAGGGTTTTTCAATGGCTGACTGTTTTGGGATTGCCTTGGGAGTGGGTTGCTAGGTCCTTCTCCCATTTTTGCGGTGCTGGGAATTGAACTCGGGACATCAGAGACTACAACACAGCGCTCTACCAACTGAGCTAAATCCCAGCCCTTGAAGGTATCTAGTGTACAGTAAATGCTTAATAAGTGGGACTAAATCTCACAATGATGTATACCAGGCCACATACAGGCCTAAAAATTTGGTACAATACCAGTCTACTTTGAATTGTTAGAGTCATATGGAGGAGGACGTACTTAGCAAATTTGTAATGCCCTCTGCTTTGGTTTTTATTCAAAAGTACAGAGAATATATTTTTTAAACAGGGGTCATCCTTTTATAGACCAAGTAATATATGACTAAGTGATATAACAAAATGTGAGGGTTTCTGATCAATATGCCTACCTAGACACTGGCTTTACCATTAGCAACTTCCTTATAAGCAACATAAATAGGATACCAATATTTTTAAAATATCAGTAAACAATGTCAAAAGCAAAGGTGATTCTAAAAATGCCTGCAGTCTGCAGATCCACTGAAATATTTTCACTTCCTAGGTTTGAGTCTTGTTTTTATAATGTCATTCACTTCCCTAAGGCACTGTTTATGATGGCTTGATCTCTGTCACTATTTTTTCCCTAATTTCTTACTGTGTGATTTAGTGGTTTTATTCCTTTCCTGCTGCAGAGTGCTTTTCATGAAGGCAACTTTAATTATTTACTCCACATCTCCTACTGGGGCACAGATCAGAACACTGCTTTTAAGATGGGCTGTTCTATGTTTTCTATAAGAACCCAAGGTCAGATACAGACCCAGAGAAACATAACATGAAAAAGCCAAATTCCAAGCACTATACGACTGGTTGTCAGGTGCCATCGAGTCCGGTACGAATCATAGCAAGCCTATGTACAACAGAATGAAACATTCTCTGCCACTGTGCCATGCCGGGCATTTTGCCAGTGTTTCTCTGCTATTCATAGAGTTTTCAATAGCAGATTGTTTCGAGATTGCTTCAGGAGTAGGCTGTCAGGTTCTTCTCCCATTTTTGTGGTGCTGGGAATCGAATCCAGGTCCTCAGTGCACAGAGCAAGCAATCTACCAACTGAGCTAAATCCCAGCCACCACTATATGACTACCCAGTCTTAAACTACACACGCGCGCGTGCGCACACATACACACGAACATGCACACATACAAAGACAATCATGAACATATATTTGTTTTAAAAAGCAAACATCTATACTAATATACTAACAAATAAAGCACATTGATATTGCTTGAATAGTACAAATGTGTTTAACATTAACCAAAATGACCCATCATTAATACTGGTAAAACATTAAGGAGGAGAAAGTTAGAAATCCTGGAACTCTTCTTATAATTCATTGTTGTTATTGTTAAGTGTCTTTGAGTTGGTATCCCACTCATAGTGACCCTATGTACAACAGGCGAAACACTATTGTCAGTGCTTCTCTGCTACTCATAGGGTTTTCAGTGGCTGAGTGTTTCTTGGGAGTGGGTTGCTGGGCCCTTTTCCCAATCCTATAGTATCTGGTGTTCCTAGATGGCTTTCCATCCAAGTACTAACCAGACTAGACCCTGCTTAGCTTCCAAGATCTGATGGGATCATATGCAACAGTACTATGGCTGCAGGCTTTAAAAGTATACACATGTACATATGTACATATATACATACATACACACATACATATGTATTTATTCAATTGATTTATAAGAAAGATGTCACTGTAATGCAGTAGGGAATATTATGGTTCTGGTTTAATTGAATATGTATTTAGAAAATAAAAGAAACCTTAATCTCTATCTTGACACTACACCTAGCAGATCACACACATGAATGCAAAATGGTTGAAAAAGCATACAAAAAATAAAGGGAATAATGTCTTTGGGGTTGGCAAACACTTCTTAAAGAGAACATCAAAACATGAGCAATTATAAAAGTAGGTGACATATTGAACTTCATTAAAAATCTTTTGCAAATCAGAGCTTTAAAAGAACATAAAGGCAAGTCAGAGGTGGAAAGAAGATATTATAATGTATCCATCTAACATATAAATAATTATATGTATATGCTCATATAAATAATTCTTATAAAATCAGGAAAACAAAGCAACTTCATTTTTTTTTCAGTGAGCAAGATACTTGAATAAGCACTTCACAAAAGAAGATACCCAAGTGGCCAGAGCACAGATTAAAACATGTTTAACATCATTAGTCATCAGAAGTGGTCAGTTTAACACAGCAAAGAGAGACCTATATAACCAGAAAAACGACTGTAATTTAAAAAATTAACCATAATACCAAGTAGTAACTACAACAACCAAACTCAGAAACATACATTTTGTGATGCTTAGACATATTTAGCAAGAAAAACTAGATGTACAGAACTAACTCAACTTCAAATCCAGATTTGCATTAACTTTTTTTACCCCGACTTATGGAAAAATGTTAACACTTCCATGATATATAGAAATACAAAATAAAGCCAGGTGCAGTGGCACATGCCTGTGGATCCCAGCTACTTGGGAGGCTGAAGCAGGATAATCACAAGTCCAAGGCCTTCCTGGGCTACATAAAGAGTTCAAGGCGAGCCTGGGAAACTTGGCAAGATTCTATCTCAAAAGAAAAATAAAAAAGGGCTGAGGATTTAGCTCAGAGGTAAAGCACTTGTCTAGCACATAAAACACCCCGGGGTTCAATCCTCAGTACTACCAGAGAGAAACAAACAAATGAACAATTAGTTTCTTCCCCAAAGCACTAAAAAGTTACATGCTTAAGACCTGTGTTCTGTGCAAGTAATTCTCTATATCAGTAGTTCCCAACCTTTTGGCAGCAGGGACAAGTTTAGTGGAAGACAATTTTTCCACAAGAGGGGATGGTTTTAAGATGTGAGCCAGTGAAGAGTGGCTATAAATACAGATAAAGCTGTGCCTGCTCACCCACTGCTCACTTCCTGCTGTGGAACCCAGTTCTTAACAATACCGGTCCATGGTGCAGGGAGGGGTTGGGAACCCTGCTTCACATCTATTCTTTTTTTTTTTTTCAGTACTAGATATTGAATCTAGGGCCTTATGCATGCTAGGCAAGTGCTTTACTACTGAGTCATATTTCCCAGCCCCCTTTTTCACTTTTTATTTTGAGATATAGTCTTGCTAAATTGCATAGGCTCCCTCTGGCCTCAAACTCATGACCGTCCTGCCTCCACCTCCTGAGTCACTGGGATTACAGTTGTGCACCATGCCACCCAGCTTAAACTTAAATGAAATTTATCTATACATTTTCATTAAAAAGGACTACACTGCTAGAGTTATATCTTCTTAGGAAATGTTTCCCAGCCAGGCATGATGGTGTATGCCTGTAATCCCAGCATTTAGAAGGCTGACAAGGATTAACACAAATTTGAGGCTACCGTGGACTACATAGGGGCCCAGGCCATCCTGGACTATATAGCAAGACCCTGTTTCAAACAAACAACAAATGAATAATAAATAAATAAATAAGAAAGAAATGATTCTGTAATCAAAACACCACACTGGTGCTACCACTGTCTTTACATTGACTATACCCTGAGGTTTTCACTTCAGAATTGACAAAAATCATATCAAGACCCATCATAACAAACAACAAAGGAAAAAAAGATAATAAAAGGATAGATATTGGCATAGCTGATCCTTAGCAACACATACTAAATATATATATATATATATATATATATATATATATATATATATATATATATATAAATACATAACTCACCACATGTAACCAAAAATAATTGTATGGTTTGAATCTACACTGTCCCCCACAGATCATATATTTGAATACTAGCTCCCCAGGTGGTAGCGCTGTAACAGGAGATTAGGGAACTTTGGGAGGTGGGACCTCACTGGTAGAAGTAGATTACTAGAGGTGGGCCTGTGGAGGTTTCTGTTCTTGGTTTTGTTTTTGTTTGCAGTACTTGGGGGATAAACCCAGGGTCTCCACATACTTCGCAAGTGCTCTACCACTGGGCTGCACCCCCAGCCCACTTTTTTATTTTATTTTTCATCTTGAGACAGGGTCTCTCTAAATTACACAGGCTGCCTCAGGCCTCCAACTCTTGATCCTCCTGTCTCAGCCTCCCAAGTTGCTTGGATTTCAGGCATGCACCACTGCACCTGGCCATTTGGAAGTTTTATATGAGCCCCTGGTTCCACTTCTCTGTTTATTGTTGCCATGATATGAAGACACTCCTCTGTCACAGGCCCTGCTGCCAGCTGGTCAGGTACTCCTCCCCACCACTGTGGACTGAGATCCTCTGAGCTGTGAGCCTCTGAACAGCTTTCTCCTTAGGCTGTTTGGTCAGGTATTTTGTTACAGTGACAAGAAAAGTAACCAACACAAATGACATCTGAAAAAATTTTGTAGTGAGATGATACCCCGCTTTTAAATATTTTTTGCTTTGTTTATTTATTTATTCACTTATTTATTTATTTATCTTGTAGTACTGGGGGTTGAACCCAAGGCCTCTCACAAACTAGGCAAATGCTCTATCATTGGGTTGCATTTGCAACCCCCTTTTTTATTATTTTTTACCTTTGAGACAGGGTTTCTCTAAGTTATGCAGACTGCCTCCAGCCTTGAATTCATGATCCTCCTGCCTTGGCTTCCCAAGTAGCTGGGATTACAGGTATGTTCCATGGTATCTGGCTTATTTATCTGTCTTTTAAAATAATATTGTCCCAACAACCTAAACCTTTTTCTCAAAGTGAAAAAGAGCAAACTGACATATACATAGAAGTACAAATTTGTCATAGGGATTATCTTCTCAAGTGAAATCTCAGTAAATTCAGTAAGATGCAATCTGTGTATATATCTCTTTATATCTCTGTCACACACACACACACACACAAAAAAAAAATAAAGATACACATTACAATTGTTAAAATACAGATGAATTTGCAATTATTCTGCATTGATCAAAATAAGCTGAAAAAAAGTAAACCTTTTTACTTTCATTTAGGGTGAACAAAAATTTATAAGGCAGTGCAATTTTCATCACAGTTAAGACAAATGGCCACTGACTCAGAAGGCAGTAGCAGCAGCTACTACTGTCTTCTGACTCCAGGATTTGCTAAATATATGCCCACCAGGAGTACACCGGTACCACACACGTGTGAGGAAGCTGAGTCAATCTGGCAATCTGCACAGCACACAAAGCATCTAAATGGCATTAGCTACAGCCAGCTGTTGCTGTGGTTAAAATGTCCACTTGACGCTTCAGACTTTAGTATTTTGCATGAGTGAGATTTCTAAAAGCTCTACATTTTAAAAGCTTCTAATTAATACTAAATTTGCTTAGACAATATGCAAGCCTAACTAAACATGGAGTCAGCCCAACGTAAACCAGTTTCTAGTCTCTGCTGTACTCCAACTCCATCAAGGAGCTATTATCTGCCCAAAGTCACACAGTGGGTGACTGATGCATTCAGAAGAGGTTTTCTTCCTCCCAGAGGAATTCCTTCATTTTTGGGTAAAACCGTTTTTCAAAACCAGGATTTGTAACATATTTTCTGGAGCATTACTATGGGTCTGGGCTCTCTGGCTTTTCCTCTTCCATCTGAGTCTTGCCCCTCATTCCAATCATCTAAACTCGACTCCAGTTAAGTCAGCTTCCGGTGCCTAAAAGGGCCCTGTATATGTTTGTGCTTTTGTTCATGCCTGTCCCCTCCCCAGAAGATGCCACTAGAGTATTCTCTTTATAAGCCCTGCCCTTCATCAAGGGCACACGCTGATGCTGTACTTTAGGAAGCTTTCCCTCTAAGCCCATGAGGAAGTCTTCCTTCTTTGAAATCTTACTACACTTTTAGTGAGTATCACATCGCCCATTAATGATGCTTTCTGTTTTATAGTTTGTTTTATCTCCCCAAATAGGTTATAAATTCCTGTAGAATTAAAACTCTGTCTTTTCCTTCTTTTGTGTCCTCTACATCCTAACATGTGACTAATCCTAATATATTACTGAACATGTGCCAAGTACTCAAGAAATAGTGCTGACTAGTTGACCACATAGTTCTTCCAGGATTGACAAGTGTATTGCAAACCATCCTGGAAATTATTTGCCACACTATTTTAGCATCTCTATTAGTTTCCTGTCTACAGCTATAGCACTGTGGCATGTGATCCCACCAGATCTCGGAAGCTAAGTAGGGTTGGGTCTGGTTAGTAGTTGGATGGGAGACTGCCCAGGAATACCAGGTGCTGTAGGCTTGGGAGAAGGACCCAGCAACTCACTCCCAAAAAACAATCAGCCATTGAAAACCCTAAGAATAGGAGAGAAGCACCACAATAGTGTTTCATCTGTTGTACATAGGGTTGCTATGAGTAGGATACCAATTCGACAGCACCTAACGACAACAATATTAGTTTCCTAGGCTGCTATAACAAAGTATTACAAACTTGGTTTTAAATGACAGATGTTTATTCTCTCACAGCTCTGTAGACTAAGTCAAAAATGAACATATTGGCAAGACCTTGCTCCTTCTATAGGCTCAATGAGAGAATCTTTCTTTGTTTCTTGTATCTTCTGGTGTTTGCCACTAATCCGTGACATTCCTTAGTTTATAGATAGATGCATTACTCCAATCTCTGACCCTGTCTTCCCATGGCCTTTTCCCTGTGTGTCTGTGTGTCCAAACTTTCTTCTAATAAGAACTTCACTGGCTGGGGAGTTAGCTCAGTTGGTAGAGTGCTGCTCTGCACTCTCTAAGGACCCAGGTTCAATTCCCCAGCATTGCAAAAATGGGAGAAGGACATGGCAATCCACTCTTGAAGCAATCCCAAAGCAATAATCCATTGAAAACCCTGTGAGGGTCACTATGAGTCAGACCCGACTCCATGGCACAACAACAATAAGCACACCAATCATACTGGATTTTGAGCACACCCAAAAACAGGACCTCATGTTGACTAGATTACATCTACAAGGATCTTGTTTCCAAATAAAGTCAGATCCATGGGTTCCAAGTAGACAAGAATTTTAAGTGGATAATATTAATTATCCACTTAATAATATTAAGTGGATAATATGAATATCTTATTCAGCAGCTAATTTATCAGGGTTGATTTTATGAAGAATCTGAAATATCAGTACTTACTACAGAATAATGATTCTAAAACAAAACGAATTTACATGTTGTTTAAATTTTTAAGAAGTATTGTAATTTGGGGTATGTGGGAAAATACACTAATAATAAAACTTTTTTTAAAAAATCTAAGAAAATTTAGAAATATAAATTTTAGGCTGATCTAAGGCTCTCTTGTTCCAGACATTATGCATAGATTCAGAAAGTTCAGTAATCCATAGGAAGCCCATTGAAAAAGCTAAATAACCAGACAATATTAATAGAGAGGAAGAAAAGAGAACAGAAAGGCCTTCTCTCCCTTTTCTATCATTTGAAGGGCTCCATCTGATTGCATCTTATAGTTATCTATTATTGTACCCATTGTGGGAGTTACATAAATCAAATAAATCTAATACTCAGCTGCCAGAAGTCTGCAATTTCCAGACAATCATACAAATCAATAATTCATAGTAGGCAGGCAGTTCATTGCACAGGAAGAATCACTGAGTTTAATCATGGCTCACGATCATAAATTGTGGGACCTGAGTAGTTTGCATAATCTCTCTACCATAGCACTTCTTCACCTGACAATTAAACTGGAACAATTTACATTATCTCTAACACCACTTCCAACCTAAGTGCAAAGGGAAATATCTACATCTACTGGACTTCTGAATTAAAGGGTATCTAAGAAGTTAAATAACAGAAGGGACAATCAACACTCATTTTTCATTTCAAAGTTTCAGACCACTAGACTCACATTTCAATACATCACTTCCACTGAAACACATGAGTAGTATTTGGGAAATTTTTTGACAGTGGAAGACAAGCGACCTGGGACATGAGAACAAGGGAACCAAAGATCAGATGAAAGCAAATTTGAAGACATAGGATGAGGAAGGTAGAAAAGAGCGGGAAGTAGCCAAGGTAAATAACTAAAGATGGTACAAAGAAGAAATAGGGCAGGGGCGGAAGTGAAAAAGAACAAAATGGGATCTATAGACAGGAACTGTATAAAGTAGCTTCAGGGTTTGGAGACTTGAAGCACTCCCCACCTGGCAAGGATGGAGCCACATATGGGTTCTCCATTTTAGGAAATACAGACAAAATAGCTGGAATCAACATTCTTTATTAAGGAATGAAAAGTTATGAGTTATCACGTGTGAAAACTTGAAGGAACACAATCACACACTATTACAAGAAACTCAGATCCAGCTGTAGCCAACTCAGTGGTGCCCTTGGCCACTTTCCTTTCATTCATCTTTGACATCTCAGCCACAGTTGCACTAGACAGCTCTAAACAAGCTCAGACTCAGCTTAGTTTGGCAGCATCCTCCAAAGAGTCACCACATGTTTTTCTACTTGATGTCGAGGTCCACGTCTAACTCCAGCAAAGCTTGTTCAGGCTCTGAACAAGCCCAGCCTGAAAAGTGCTAGGCCAGTTCCCACAGGCACAGCCTTCAAACAGTAAGGAGTGGCATGCACTGTTCCCAAGTACTTCTCCCTTATGTCCATATTCAGGCAACCCAGACTGCCTAGAGAAGTCTCCTCCCAATCAAGCCCCACCTGCCATGTCAGAGACCTATTCCCTATCTCATCCTCCCCTCTCCATCACTACTGAAATATACTACCTACATCCAAGTTCTTCTCAGTCTCTGTGAGAGACTCAGATATTTTGAAATTGTCTCTTTAGAGGACTTTCTTGAAAGTAATAGGAAGTAGTAAGATACAAAGAGCAGCAATGGCTTGGGGGGGAACATGAAACTTCCAGTTCTTCCAGCTCACAGTCCAGTTCTGTGAGCAGGTGGCTTACATAAAATATTGGACAAGTCAGTTTCCTGTTCAATCTGTGGTTTTCACATTACTAAAGTGCAAATATCACACTCATTATCTTAGGTCATTCCATTTAATGTATTCCTTACTTTGAAAATATACCTCCCAACCTATAAGTCAGAAATAATGAGACCAAATAGGTGTCCACTATATCTCAACTATTGGAATATCATTCCAAATCTAGCTATTATAATTCAAAATTTTAGTGAGATCTTGCAGTGATACAAATTAATTCACATTATCAGGAGTGATATTTATTTCTACTCTAGGTTCTCAAGTACTTTACTAACCAAATTAAGTAGAATAAATACATTTATTATCAGAAAGAATGGTATCAGCAACTTAAGAGTTTTGGATAATAAAGGCTGTGTATGGGTGGGTTTACTAAGCATTCTGAATGAACTGTAAATCTGTTTTGTAACTCTAACACAGGCATGCACTGCTCTTATTTGTAACATACTTCATTTTTAAATAGAGTCCTATAAAGAATAATCAGATTAATTTTAAATGCCACTATAAATCAAATGTTCATAATTTCCTAAAATCATCTGTGTTGATCTATGATAACTAAAATGTAGCACCAAATCAATACGTGTTTAAACTGCAGTATAACATGTTTTGAGTCTTGAAAAAGTATTTAAGAAGCTCTTTCCAACAATTTTGTTTGCAGATAAGCAACAGAAAATTTTGTCCTTTTTTATCCTTGGAATTTTCTCTTTCTGCACCAGCTTCTTGCTTCTCAGAAGACTATATCCTTTATAGGGGAAATATTTTAGAAGATAATATAGTCAGCTAGCTCATATTCTGTAGTCTATTTATAGAATTCAGAGGATAAAGTGACACAAAAAAGGAGACATGAGGTTATGAATGTCTAATAAAATTAGTTGGCAAAGAGGCGTTATCTAACTTCAGTGATGCCTATGCAGGAGTCTAGGAGCCCTCTACTCAAGTCTGACCTCTTTACAGAGCTTAAATGGCAAAAAGAGACAGTAACTGGGTGGCACTCCTGTGGCTGAATTCCATTTCAATTCTACACTTGCTCATATGACTAAGTACACTGTTCTGAGACCTTAGCAGCAACAGCAGAGGTTTGTTGTTTGTTTTAGAGGGCTTATATCAGCTATGGATTATCCCCTGGATGACCACTGCATCTTATTACTGACCTGTCCTTGGGCCCATAGGAGCCCCAGTCTTTTTTCTGGGGAATTCAAAGTCAACAATTGTGGCCTATATGTTCACCTAAGTTATTCTGAATTTGAAATATTCAGGCCAGAAAAAAGGAAAAAAAATGTTACTTTTCAAGTCTGAGAAGGAAACGAGTTCATCCTGAGCAATAGCATTCTTCATAGCAGGAGATACAGCAGAAGTACATCTCACATCCTGGGAAGGAAATGCTGGTAATAAAAAGTAAACCTTCTCTTGGCTTTCTTCTTTATAGCTCCTCAGAAGCAAGATCTGTATGATCTCTAAATCTTTAAATGTGATTTTATGTTTAATTTCCATTACAAATCCAGAGCAGACAAGGCAAGGGATAGTCTGAAATAAGTTAGAAATAGTGATTGCCAATTTTGTGCCAGATACTGAATTAAGTGTGTTACATGAGTAATCACATTAAAACATCAACAAAACAAGTTGAGTATCTTGGAGAACTAACCTGTGGAAGATCACACAAGAAACCAGTTATAAATAAAACTTAAACCAGGTCTATCAGATTTTAAAAATCACAATCTCTCCTATAACAGTCTAAATAATGACCAAAGATTCCAGAGAGCATTATAGTAATTAGGAAAGAATTGAATGATATGCAACATCTCTTATCATAGTGTGTGTGACTTTAGTGCTTGGTAGCAAGATTTCATAACAGAGTGGTCAAAATTATTTTATTATTTTATTCAATTATTTATTATTTATTTTGTATAGAACTCTTAAGTTGATTTTGAGTTAATTACAAATTTGATCTACTAAAGAAAATAAGCATTAAGAAAGTTTGTGTTAAAGTAATACTAATCTTAATCTAAAAAGAAATAATCTACCTTTAAGGAATTCAAGTGATATTACAGGAGTATATCTTTGCCGACACTGGAATGTACAAGCATACCAGTACTTAGTCTATTACTGACAAATTGTAAATGATAAAAATTGAAAACATCATACAATTTCCCTGTGAGGTAAAAGTTCTCAGCAAAGATTTTGGAGAAGCAATATCAATATTACAGTTTAAGAGAAGACTATGTTATATTAGTTTAATGTCAGAATTTAAAAGATGTAAATATGATAACCAATATTTATTGATCCCTTATTTGTGTCAGGCATTGCCACCATACATTTATTACTTCAGTTCACACAGCAACGTAATCTGTTATAGATTTCTGTTGTCCCCAATTTATACAGGAAACTGAAGCTTAATGTGGTTTTAAATGCCCAAATCATAAAACTTGCAAGGGATAGTATCGAGATTTGAAACAAAGTAGTAATCTGTTTCAGTTCCCTTGAACTACCTGACCTCATAATATTCAGTATATGGATTGGACTTCTGATAGTTACTAGAAAGAAGTGTCCAGTACAAAAGGGAACAGATAAGCAACAACATGTTTAGAGTTAGGAAAATATTAGTAGTATCTCAGCCTCATCTCTGCTTCTTCTGAGAAATAATTTGGGGTTCATTTGTTTATGTAATAATCAAATGAATTTATATATATGCTAATATGTTCCATCTCTATAAACATGTGAAACTCACAATATCAATAAAATCTATTACATAATTTCTATCATAAGGAGCATCATTAATGAACCTGTTTTCTTTTTTCTTTGTCCCCTTTTCAGGAATTCTTCACCGTAAATTCCTTGTAAGCACTTACAATCTAGGCACTTCCAAAAATCTGTATTTTTTTTTTAATAGTAGGGGGCTGAACCCAGGATCTTGCACATACTCTACAAGTGCCCTACCACTGAGTTGCATCTCCAGTCCCTTTATTTTGAGACAGGGTTATGCAAGCTGCCTCTGGCCTTAAATTTGTGATCCTCCTGCCTCCACCTTCTGAGTTGCTAGCATTACAAGTGTGCACCACCACACCCAGCTAAAATATATATCTTTACATACACACATAAACACCACATATATGTATCATCTCACCATTTTCTATTCACAGCAAAATTTGTCCTCTGGTTGATTTTTTTTTTTTTTTTTACTTTATAGTCTGAACGAGTTCTCATATTTAGTCATTCTACTCTGTGCATATTGACTTCTAAGTTGCATATTGTTTTGAATAAGGATTTTTACACAACAGAAATAAGGAGTTCAGATTAGTTTCTAATTTCCACCTCTCCCTACATTGTAATTTTTATTTAATCTTCTCCTGTATTTCTGAGCTTCCAACTAAAATTGCAACTTGAAATGGAAAATATCCTTAGAAAGAAAAAAACTGTACACTAATATTTGAGTAAGCAAGAGGATCTCTCAGAGTACAAGAAGAAAAGAAAGTGCAGTAGTTTAGGAGTAAGAATAATAGCCAACACCTACTGGCCTTACTTAGTGCCCAGGAAACTTTTACATGAAAAACTCATTTCATTCCCAAAACAGCCTCATGAGGATTGTCACCTATATCATCTGCACTTCAAAGAAAAAAAATTGAGGCACAGTAACTTTCCCAAGTTTTCAGCTAATAATTAGTAAAACAAATATTTAAACACCAATAGCTTGGCTTCAAGGGCAGCTTTGCTTAACCACCAAACTATGCTGCCTCCCAAATTTCAATTATTGAATGAATATCATCAACAAATAATATTACCAAAATCCCTATTTATAAATGCTTGTTATGAAAACTGCATCTGCTTAGATGTAGAAATTTAAATCGATTTCCAAAAGATTTAACTACATCTGAATTTTAAAATAAAATTATATTAGAACATTGCCCTTTTTGTTGCAGTTTCAATGTGAAGGAGTTTTTAAGTAAGAACAAGTTAGTATAAAATATTGAACCTTAGCTCTTTTCACCTTCATGATTTTCCTAGTTTAAACAATGATATTAAGACATAGGCTGCTAACACACATTTGTTACCCAGTGTTAAATGGTGTAAACGGAAAAATATCTTTAAACTTTTATAAAGCAAAAAAAAAATTCACAGAATTTATTCATTTGTGGAGCAATATTAGTTGAGCACCTACTATGTTCATGAAGCATGCCAGAGGACTAGTAAGAAGAAATTAGCCCTATCTTTTGATAGTCAAAGGAAAATAAACATTTCAAAATTACAATAAATGTTGAGAGCTATAATAGAAATATATTGTAAAACTATGGGGACAAAGAAAATTTAGTAAAGTTTTTGCCGGCTATGGGAGAGTCCAGAAAGGCTTTCACAGAGTCAGTGGCATTACAAAATGCATGCAATTTACCCAAGCAGAAACTGGAATTAGAAGACATAGTACATTCCAGTCAGAAGGAAATAGATGAGAGGACACAGTTTATCCAGGGAATACCCAGGGTCTTGGATGCCTAAGGATGGAAGAAGATGCTGGTAAAACCATAATTAACTTGAATACTATGTTAAAGAATTTGAACTTTATTGGGAAATCTCGTGGATATATGTAATCAAGGATAATACACGGTCCAATCTATTTCAGCATCACATCAGTGTGTCTGACACACTCACATTATGGGAAGCAAATGAAGTGTTTAAGCAGAATTATGGCATTATGATTTGGATCTTAATGTCCCCCAAAAGCCACGTATTAAAGATTTGATTGCCAACCTGTGCTATATTGGAGGATGGTGAAACATCTAGGAGATGGACTCTAGTAGAAGGAGGTACACATTCTTTTTTTTTTTAAGAAATTTTTAATGTACATCTTAATGTGATTCATTTTGACATGCTTTTCATTGTGACATTTCCATATGTGCATTTTGATAAACATTATTCATATAGGTTACCCCTTACCCTCCCCTATGCTTTTCCCCCCTCCCACCCTTCCCATCTAAGTTTCCCATCTAAGTCTTCTCTATCTTTTACTTAGTAGTATTTTTCTATATGTCCTTGAGTTCCAGTTCTGTTTAAGATAGAAACTTTTCCTGTAGTGGTCTTTGTTTTTATCTTGTTAGAACAATTACATGCGATTTCTAACCCATTTATATTGACATCATTCTTATCTCCCCCCCGCCTTTTATTATGATCCGACCTTTGAATAGGATTTTTCCTTCTTGTAATTTTGAATCAGCTCCCTCATATGAGTGAAAACATGTGTTGTTTCTCTTTCTGAGCTCGTGTTCATTCACTCAAAATAATTTTCTCTAATTCCATCCATTTTGCTGCGAATGACCTTATTTCATTTTTCTTGATTGCTGAGTACTATTCCATTGTGTATATATACCATAGTTTTTTTTATCCATTCTTCTGTTGAAGGGCACTTTGGTTGATTCCATATCCTTGCTATTGTGAAAAACGCTGCATTGAACATGGAGATGCAGGTGTCTCTGTGGTATGATGACCCATCTCCCTTTGGGTAAATTCCCAATAGTGTTATAGCTGGGTCATACAGTAGATCTATTTTTAGTTTTTTGAGGTACCAAGGAGGTACACATTCTTGAAGGGGACAGTGAGACCTCAGCCCCTTCTCTCTCTCTCTCTCTGTGCTTCTCTGCTGTCATGAGGCAAGTAGCTCTGCTGGACCATATGCTCCTGCCCATGAGGCTTTGCCTTGCCACAGGCCCAAAAGCAAGGGAGTCAGCTGACCGTGGATTAAAACAGTAAACTAAACTAAATCTTTCCCCTTTTTAAGTGGATTCTCTCAGGTATTCTTCCACAACAGAAAGTTCACTAACACAAATGGGAAGAGTCTGAATCGGTAGCAGTCAGGGAGAAGAGATTTAATGTCAAAATGGCATGCTATAGTTTCTCCTTTCCTCTCACAATGCCTCCTGAATGTTGGAAAATGAAGGATGAATTGACAGACTGTTTAGTAGTAACCCAAATTTTCTTTTTTTCTTTTGCAGTACTGGGGTTGAACCCAGGGCCTTGTGCCTGCATGCTTTGCAAGTGTTGGACCACTGAGCTGTGCCCCCAGCCCATTTCTTTTTTTACTTTTTGAGACAGGATCTCACTAAGTTACGCAGACTGCCTCTGGTCTCGAACTTGCGATCCTCCCGCCTCTGCCTCCCGAGCCTCTGGGATTACAGGCGTGTGCCACCATGCCTGGCCCCAAATTTTCTTTGGACTACTATGTCCCTGGAGTCATCAATTGTCAGGTTAACACTAGACTTTTAAGATGAAACAGCTGAAAACCTACCAAATATAAGTCCATATCTCTTTTCACTTCTGGGAAAAATAAATTAAACAATAACAAATAACAGAACTAAAAGCCTCCCACATTGGGTAGAGAAAGAAAATTGCTAATGAACAATGAAGTGAACTGCTTATGCTGACAGTTGTATAAATATCCCTAGTAGTACAGGAAATATGCACACTTACTTGATTCTAAATCTAGACTGTGTAAGTATTTAACTATCTTTTTTATTATATTACTTGCAGCATGCTTAAATCAACTTTAAGAGACTTTTTTATAACTAAGTAGCAGAAGTGCATATAATGCACAAGGACTCAAAGTCTTTTTATTTCATATAACATGTAATCCATTAGTTTAAAGTCAAATTCTTCATTAAAGTTTACAAACTTTGGTAATCTTGAATATTCTAAGTGAAGTTTACCAAATATGGGGTGTTTTAAGTTATTTTAGCACAGATTATATCACCCTAAGGTTTAAAAATTTATCTCACCATGAGGTTTTAAAAAAATAGGATTTTATCTTTCTTTAGGCAGAGACAACATGCCATAGTAAAACTTCATGAAATTCTTTCACTATATGACATTTTCTCTAGAAATACAACAGTATATTCTGCAACTATTTAAACTTTGGCAAGTTTCATTCTTGCATTGGATACAGTTCTTTGAAGGACAACATGATCTCAATATCCTGTATAACCTTTAACCATGTAATAGCACAGTACTATACATTTTTAAATACAACTTCTTCTAAATACGTATTATTTGAATGTATCCCTCCAGAATTCAAATTTTTCCAATATGACAGTATTAAGAAGTGATAGTATTAAGAAAGGTCTTTAAGAAATGATTAGCGCCAGGCACCGTGGCCCACACCTTTAATGCCCGCAGCTCTGGAGGTGAGACAGGAGGATCACAAGTTAGAGACCAAGGGCAGTCTGCATAATTTGGCCAGACTCTGTCTCAAAGAAGTAAAAAAAAAATGGGCTGGAGGTGCAGCTCAGTGGTACAGCACTTACAAAGCACAAAAGTATGAGGCCCTGGGTTCAACCCCCAGTACCGCAAAAAAAAAAAAAAAGAAAAAAGAAAAAAGAAAAAAGAAAGAAAGAAAACGTGATTAGGACCTAAGGGCTTCTCCTTCATGAATGGGATTATGGTCTTTATATAAAAGACTTAACACAGCACTCATCAAGCTGGCTTTTCAGCCTTCTGTCATGTGAGACACAGCAGTAAGAAATCCCTTACCAGACAACAAATATTGACACCTTGATCTTGAACTTTTCATCCTTCAGAACTGTGAGAAAATCAAGTTCTGATTTTTATAAAATGCCTACTCTGCCATATTATGTTAAAGTAGCCCAAAATGGATTGAAATCTCAATACTTATTTGAAATTTCTGAAAAGTTACATATTCTATTTGCAATAAAACTTTCTCCACAAATGTAAACATATTTAAACATATATCAATCAGCTATTTGGGGCTGGGGTTTAACTCAGCTGATAGAGTGCTGCTCTGCATGCTCCGAGACCCTGGGTCCAATCCCCAGCACCATAAAAATAGCAGAAGGACTTGGCAGCCCACTCACAAAACAATCCCCAAACAATCAGCCATTAAAAACCCTATGAACAACAGAGAAGCACTCTCATAATGGTGGGTATGGCATAGTGTTGGGGACTGGTTCTGTTATGCATGAGTAGGACCTGACTCAATAGCATCTAACAACAAATAACAATCAGCTAGTTAGTTGGTTTTTAATTTTCAGATTTCTTAGATCTACTCTTTTTAATGTTATCACTATTATATATAAAAAGTAACACTAAATTGTGCCATTATATTACAATTTCACTTAAGTAAGCAGCCACTATTGTGTTATACAAAATAAAATGCCCTTTACTATTTGCAGTGTTACTCTGGGCAAGGGCAAGGTCCCAAGTTTGGTCCAGGCCAGCAATGTCTCTGCCTGTTCTTATTGCCTTGCTCTCCGTTTTGCCACCTGCCATGCCCCTACACAGTGATCTGGCATTGCAAATTTGCCTCCCAGTTTTCCTAATAACCTAGTCCTCTACATTTGATAAGTAACCTCACTTTTTCCTTCCAAAAATGAAATCAACCAATCAATAATTCACTTTTTAGGGAAAACATATCATAAGGTGGTTTTTTGTTACTTCTGAATACAGCTATACCCAAAGTTATAAATAACACAAGCAATGAAAACAGAAAAACAGTAAAGATAGGCAAGGACATCTATTCTGTAGACTTTTAAGTTAGCAGAATTCTATGTTCTTAATTCAAGAAAGTTCGGTTTGTGGGCCATTAAAAAGAATACAGAGGAATGTGTGCATGTGGGTGTGTGTGTGTGTGTGTGTGTGTGTGTGTGTGTGTACATATGTATCCTTATTCCTTAAATGAGCATCAGCCTGTGTAAAAAGTCACATAAATTTTACTGTGGTATTTCTATTCAGAATGACCAGTGTCTTTCTATTGGAATTCAGACAATAACAATATGGTATTTGTTTTCACTTTCTTTGTATTCAGTTAGACATGTATGACTAGTTTAGAAACTCACTAGCTTTATGAACTTCTCATCCTAACAACAACAAAACAGCAACATCCTAGTAGGATTTACCAAGCAAAGGAAATGCAGATGCAAGCAGAACACTTTCGAAATAAAATTTCATCTTTGTCATTACTTTTCCCTTTC
Source organism: Pedetes capensis (assembly GCA_007922755.1). Classification (NCBI taxonomy): domain Eukaryota; kingdom Metazoa; phylum Chordata; class Mammalia; order Rodentia; family Pedetidae; genus Pedetes; species Pedetes capensis. The sequence goes on from VMDO01005035.1 coordinate 61,650, forward strand.
TGTTCCCTCTCTCCTGAGGAAGGCTCTGATATAGACTAAAACAAACCACAGGGATGATTACTAAAGAGGTTGCTTTTGTTTGTATAGGTTAATTTGACATATTCAGGATGATGGGTGGGTAGATAGAGTTTATTTCGGAAATCTTAATCTAATTAAAATATGTTCACTATACTCATTGGTGTTCTTTCTGGCACCAAGAGATTTATTCATCTTCTTCCTAGAATTACAGCACAACACCTAACACATAGCATATAATAAATACTTCTTGAATGAACAATGGCTTGAAAAACTTACCAATGAGAAAACATATTAATGAGCAACTTATCAATGTTGTGAATGATCTGTAACAAATCTACAAACTCAACAGTACAGGTCACTATATTTTTATACATCTGTGATTACTATTCAATTTTCAAGAGAGGTATGAAAACAATAAAAAGAGTGGCTTCCCCTCTCAAGCATGACTTAAGCCACCAGGAAAGTCCTTAAAATCAAAGTCTTTCTCACCTTCTCACCAAAAAATGAGCCATAAAAATAGCCATTTCCAAACAAGTAGAAAATTCTTTTTTTATTGGAATTTTTAATGTACACCTTAATGTGATTCATTCTGACATGCTTTTCATTGCGACATTTCCATATATGCATTTTGATGTACATTATGCTTCCCTCCCCCACCCTCCCCATCTAAGTCTTCTCTATCTTTTAACAAGTAGAAAATTCTACACAAAGTAGACAATAACGTAAGAAGGGAAGGAACATACCCTTTCTTACTTAGTGTCACACAGGTAAAGACAGCGAACATAGGGCAGGTTATTTTCTTTGAATGTAAAGAAATTTCTCAAGCATGATATATGGCCATGTTAAAAGGTGAGTACAGAGCCCCCTCAACACTCTTTCATCGGCCTGGAAAGTCCGGAGACGCCTAAGAGTAAACACAGACTAGAAAAATCACATCACTCTCTGTCTCTCAGAAAGAGATGCTAAACTTAGGATGTGAGGGGTGTTCCATGAGGGCAAAAGGTTTTCTTCACTCTCACAGTCACTGAACTGAAAAGGAAAATGTCTTCAAATTGACTTCACTACACTGTTTTTCATTCAATACATACTATGCATTTCCTCAAGCAAATAGTCACTGCATTCGTTTAAGCACTTTTATTAACAACAACAAATCAATCATGAAATGAGGCTCATGAAATATGTTTCATAGCTAATGTTTAGAAATGTACAACATGACAAATGATTCAACAAGTGTAATTATGTACAAGGCCTGTTTAGAAGAATTTTTAAAAGCTATACTTAACTGATTTTTTTTTTACAGGTACTTTTTCTGGACTTACAACTAACATTCATTTAATCATTAACTGCATTATTCTGTCATTAATTTTGTTTCCACTTCCCTTTTCCTGTATTGAAGACTAAATGGGTTGCTGAATTGACTAATATGCTTACATTTAGGAAAAAAAAAAAAACTTTACATTTAGCCTAAATGGCAAAACTCTCTTTGTGGCATGCAATGGGTACTTTTTTTCCTTCAAATGATATGTTTTTATTGTTGTTAGGTGCCACTGAGGTGGGTCCTACTCATAGCAACCCCATGTACAACAGAACCAAACACGCCCTGACTCTGTGCTATGCTTGGAACTATGTGAGTGTTGTTCTGATATTCATAGGGTTCTCAATGGCTGATTGTTTCCAGGATTGTTTTTGGGAGTGAGCTGCCAGATCCTTCTCCCATTTTTCCAGTGCTGAGGATCAAACCCAGGGCCTGAGAGATCGCAGAGCAGCATTCTACATCGAGCTAAACTCCAGCCTTTCAACAAAACCTAAACTACAAGCACAAAAGAGTTAAGGTTTTAAAATAAGAAAACTTCACATTAAGTTTGGTTGATAAATGCTTTTTATTTAAATATGTTTTTAACCTTTACATAAACTTTGCTTACTTGAAGTAACATTTATATTGAATGTAACTTTACATTTAAATACATCATTTTATAAATCAATTTCCTTCATTGGGAACTTTTTTTTAAATTATTCTAGAAATTTTCATACACTCATCAGTAATGCTGTGGCTTTATGATGGAGAAGGAAAAATTTTGTGGAACACACCTTTAAGATTCAGTTTTATAAAAAAGTATTCTCAGTAATTTCACTTCTCTGTAATGGAAAAAGGGAAGAACACTGCCTATCAAATTACACAGAATTTCTGAGGACCTATTTCAGTCTACCTCTGAATGAAGGTACCACTTATGATTTGACATAATATAGTTCCAATGTGACATTTGTGCCATCTTCCAATGTCCTGCCTTCAGAAAAATAGGCCAGTTGTGCTGTAACTTTCCACAAAACCTTTCAGAAGCTTCCTAATAATTTGGAGGTGATAGCAAGGATGATGAGCCCAATGACCTAGACAAAAGCCTAAAGTCAAAACTAAAACTCATTTGAAGCTACAAGTAAAAGTAACTTTTAAGGAGACTTCCTCAAGGCAATCCTTGCCATCTGTAATTTTAGATAATAAGCGGAAGGAAGTGAGCAAATGGAGTGAAATGTACTAAAAGATGATTGCCATTTGTCCAGGGTGAAAGCATGCCATTTGTGCCTGCTGACAATTTATAATGTATTTGTTCTTAAACTTCTCAAGAGAGAAGTCACAAATCAGTATTTTTTTCTGGCGACAGAATTTGAATCTGGATTTAATGCTGCTGACGGATGAGTAATGGTAATCAACTAATCATGATATGCAAGAATAATTCCAGAAATTTTACAAACTCATGGAGACTAAATAATACACTGCCGAATGACTAATGGGTTGTTGATGAAATCAAAAGGGAATTTCAAAAATTCCTGCAATCAAATGATGATAAAAACACATCCTACCAAAACATACGGGATATAGCAAAGGCAGTTTTAAGAGGGAAGTTTACAGCATTAAGTGCCTTCATCAATAAGGTAAAGAAGAGCCAAATAAATGACCTAATGACGTACCTTAAGACACTAGAAATCCAACAACAAATCAATCTTAACAGGAGCATCCAAAAAGAAATTACAAAAATAAAGGGAGAAATATCTCAATCAGAATCTGAAAAGATAATTCAAAAACATAATAAGACTAAGAACTGGTTCTTTGAAAAATTAATAAAATAGACACTCCTCTGGCCAATGTCATCAAAAAGAAAAAGGAAAAAACTAACATAAACTAACATTGTAAGGATTATGAAGGAAAACGGGTCCATAACCACCAACTACAACGAAATACAGAAAATCATCAGGGATTACTATGAGACATTGTATTCCCAAAAATATGAAAATAAAATACAGAAGAAATGGATAAATTTATTAGCCCATATGACTTACCAAAGCTAACCCCAGAAGACATAACTGACCTAAACAAGCCCATTACATATACAGAAATAGAGAAGGTAATAAAAAGTCTCCCAACAAAGAAGAGCCCAGGTACTGATGGGTTCACAGCAGAATTTTACCAAACTTTCAAAGATATAATACCTGTCTTCCTCAAATTATTCCAAAAAGTTGAAAAGGAGGGAATACTCCCAAATTCATTCTACGAAGCTACCATCACCCTGATACCTAAACCAGGAAAAGATTCATCTAAGATAGAGAATTATAGAACCATCTCCCTTATGAATATCAATGCAAAAATCTTTAACAAACTCCTGGCAAACTGAATCCAGCAATATATTAAAAAGATTATTTACCATGACCAAGTGGGATTTATACCACAGATGCAAGTCTGGTTCAATATGCGGAAATCAATTTAATGTAATCCAACATATCAAGAAACTGGCAAACAAAAACCACATGATCATATCAATCGATACTGAAAAGGCCTTCAACAAAGTGCAACCCCTTTTCATGATAAAAACTCTGCAGAAGATAGGTATAATAGGCAAATACCTTAATATCATAAAAGCCATCTATGACAAACTTATAGCCAACATTATATTAAATGGAGAAAAACTGAAACTGTTTCCTCTTAGATCTGGAACAAGGCAAGGATGTCCTCTCTCTCCTATTCTGTTTAATATAGTAATTAAAGTCCTCGCCAGGGCAATCAGACAAGAGAAAGAAATCAAAGGGATACAGATTGGCAATGAAGAGGTCAAATTATCCTTATTTGCAGATGATATGATTCTATACCTAAAAGACCCCAAAACCTCATCCAGAAAATTTTTAGATCTAATCAACTTCTTCAGCAAAGTGGCAGGATATAAAGTCAACACACAAAAATCAATAGCTTTTCTTTACACCAACTATAAATAGGAAGAGAAGGAAATTTCAGAAAAAATACCATTCATGATAGCCCACCAGAAAATTAAATACCTTGGAATAAATCTAACCAAAGACCCTTCAGATCTCTACAAGGAAAATTTCAAAACATTAAAGAAAGAAATAGCAGAGGACACTGAAAAATGGAAGGACCTTCCCTGCTCCTCGATAGGGAGAATTAATATTGTAAAAATGGCTATCCTACCAAAAGCAATTTATAGATTTAATGTAATCCCCATTAAAATTCCACTGACTGACTTTATAGAAATAGAAAGAATGATCCAAAAATTCATATGGAATCACAAAAGACCAGGTATAGCCAAAACACTGTCAAGCTGCAAGACTAATGCAGGTGGAATCACAATCCCTGACTTCAAGCTATAATATATGGCAGTGGTAGCAAAAACAGCTGGGTACTGGCACAAAAATCAGCCTGAAGACATGTGGAACAGAATAGAAGACACAGAAATACCTCAATACACCTATAGCCGCCTAATTTTCAACAAAGGAGCAAAGCAAGTAAACTGGAAAAAGGATAGCCTTTTCAATAAATGGTGCGGAGAAACATGGACATCCACATGCAGAAAAATGAAAATTGACCCACATCTCTCAATATGCACAAGAGTTAACTAAAAGTGCATAAAAGACCTCAACATAAAACCAGAAACTTTAAAACTAATAGAAGACAAGATAGGCAATACATTCCATCACATAGGCATAGGAAAATATTTCCTTAATAGGACTCCAATTGCTCAAGAAATAGCAACAAGAAGAGATAAATGAGATTACATGAAATTAAAAAGCTTCTATACAGCAAAAGAAACAATTAACAGAGTCAAGGAAACCTCAACTGAATGGGAAAATTTTTTCACATCATATATATCAGACAAAGGTCTAATTACCAGAATTTATAAAGAACTTAAAAAAAATTCCCAAGAAAACAAATAACCCAATACACAAATGGGCAAAGGAACTGAGTAGAGAGTTCTCAAATGAATGGGTCCGTAAAGCCATGAAACATAAAAAAAAAAAATGCTCAATATCCCTAGCCATTAGGGAAATGCAAATTAAAACAACTCTGATATTTCACCTTATACCAGTAAGAATGGCCAAGATCAATAAAACAAATAACAACAAATGCTGGCGAGGTTGCAGAGAAAAGGGAACACTCTTACACTGCTAGTGGAACTGTAAATTGGTCCAACCACTGTGGAAATCAATATGGAGGTGTCTTAAAAAACTAAAAATAGATCTACCATATGATCCAGCTATAACAATATTGGGAATTTTCCCAAAGGGAGAGATGTGTCATCACACCACAGAGACACCTGCGCCATGTGCAATGCAGCACTTTTCACAATAGCAAGGATATGGAATCAACCAAAGTGGCCTTCAACAGAAGAATGGGTAAAAAAAACTATGGTACATATACACAATGGAATACTACTCAGCAACCAAAAGAATGAGATAATGCCATTTGCAGTAAAATGGATGGAATTGGAGAACATTTTGTTTTTCTTTACCGTATTGTGGGTTGAACCAAGGGCCTCGCGCTTGCATGCTTTGCAAGTGCTGGACCACTGAGCTGCACCCTCATTCCATTTTTTTATTTTTTGAGACAGGGTCTTGCTAAGTTACACAGACTGGCTCTGGTCTCAAACTTGTGATCCTCTTGCCTTCGCCTCCAGAGCCACTGGGATTATAGGTGTGCACCATCACGCCCAGGCGTGAGAAAATTATTTTAAGTGTAGAAACACAAGATCAGAAAGAGAAATACCACATGTTCTCACTCATATGTGGGAGCTGAATCAAAATTACAAGAAGGAAAAAATCCTATGCAGAGGTTGGAACATAAAAAAAAAAAGCTAAGAATGGTATTATTATAGATGGTCTAGAAAATTCATGTCATAATTCTGACAATGTAAAAAAAATTCACTACAGAAAAAGTATCTATCTTAAACAGAACTGGAATCCAAGGATATATAGAAAAATATTCCATAAAAAGACAAGCAAATGGAGGAGAAGTCTTTGGTGGGGGGCGGGGGTTGAAAGGTGGGAGGAAGCACACAAGAGGGTAAGGGGGAACTTATATGTATAATGTACAACAAAATGCATATATGGAAATGTCACAATGAAAAGCATGTCAGAATGAATCACATTAACGTGTACATTAAAATTTTCCAATAAAAAAAGAAAGCAATAATTTCTGTAACTCATAATCAAGCATTGTTTTACAATTATTTTGTCAGACACAGTCTACCCATCTTTGCTTCCAAGGTGCACTGTGGTTGCAATTCTCTAGGAGAGATCTGTTGTTTTAGTGGTCCATGATATATTCAATATTGGTCTCCTGCACCATAATTCAAAAGCATCAATTTTTCTCCTGTCTCCCTTATTCAACAGTGAATATGTAAAACTACATAAAACAGTACTTGGCACAGAGTAAGTGTCATACATGATTTGGCTTTTGTCATTTTTATTATTTCCCTTCTGCTTCTCTGGTCACTCCTTCTTTGTCAGTTTTTGTCAAAATTTGTTTCTAGAATCTCCCTTCCCTCAAACTTTTCCCCCTAGTGTCCTTCTACTCAGTAGTGAGGACTAAACATAATCCCCAGTCCACATCTTTTTCTTAAACTTTCAACATCATTTTTGCATTCTAGATATCCCAAACTCAACATGTCCACAGCTGAATTCATCTTCTTCCTTCCAAGCCTGTTCCTCCTCCAGAATTCTTTTTCTCTAAAATTGCAATAATCACCCATACAGTCATCCAAACCAGAAGCCGGGAATCATGTCCAATCATCATTCCCCTCATCTTCAGATGAAAACAAGTTCTGCAGATTCTGCCTTTTTCCTGACTATCCTTTGAGCACATGACCTCTTTCTCACTGAATCATCCTAATCCAGGCCACCACGGTCTCTCACAGACCACCTTGTCTCTTCACAGCCAGGCTTGTCCTTCTAAACATTTTCCATATAACAAAAGGCTCACTCTTCAAATGCTCCAGTCTGGTCATGTCTCCAACCCTTTGCTTAAAACTCTTCTGTGTCATAATGAATACAGCCCACAAAGCTCTTCATAATGAAATCTGGTCCTGATATGACCCCTTTCCCTCTTGCATAGCTTGCAACTCATCAAATCTCTGTCACTCTGAATCTTCACATATGTTTCCTCAGCCTGGAACTTTCTCCTACCCTATCAACCTCTTCCCTCCATCTGGCTATTCCTACCCCAACGCCTGTTCTCAAAAAGACTTCCCCAGACACAAAATTATGTTCAATACAATACCCTTGTCACATGTTCATAGAAAAAAAATTATAGTCCCCTAATAATACTCTTTTTCATACTCTATTCAGATATTAAAAATAAACATATAATAAATTAGATAATTACAAACTGAGACAGACACTATGAAGGAAAAGTCTGCTTCTTTCCAGACTATAATCCCATGAGAACAAGAACATTGCTAAGCTTAATGTGTAGGGTAATAGGTAGGTTGTGTGTGTGTGTGTGTGTGTGTGTGTGTGTGTGTGTGTGCATCTTTGTAAATCCACAGAAAAAGAATATCATCAATGCCCACAATAATAAGTCCAAGGGAAAAGGAAGAGAGAAAAACATGAGTTCCTGTCTGCACTTGCTCGTAATATTCTCTGTGATAGTTGGCTGTCAGCACTATCTCTACACCCTAACCTTGTGCTTGCAATGTCCTCTCCAAAGCTTTGATGAAATGAAAGGTAATTCATAAAATGACTAAAATAATACCTGATATATAATTTTTGGTTTGGTCAACAAGTATTAACATTTCATTGTATGCATTACATGTGGTAGACATTGAACTCTATTCAAACTAAAAAATCACAAAGGTCCTGGGAGGTAAATGTAAATGCCATTTATCTGGAACATGTACAAGACATTCATATACAAACATTATGTGAAAAAATGATTCTTAAATTTAATAATTATACATAATGATCCTACCTTTGAGTGTCAGGTAAGGAAATGACAATCATGCTGTTAAAGAGAGAAGCTATATACTAAAAGCAAGGTTTGTAAGATCTTTTTCTTTTTATCTTCTTTCTCTCTTTCTCTGCCATCACCTCTTTCTTCTTCCAGATCTTAAATTTCATTTCCTCCCCGCCCCACACTTATTGTGAAAGGATCAGACACTCTGTTACTCAGATAATGTCAGAAATATGACCTTGAATTGGAAATTAGTCAAAGGAAATCAAGCTAGAATCCAACGATTTTCTTATCTAAAAAGAAAAGTGTAATTTGTGTTGAAATCAGTATGAGGTCAAATAATAAATGGATAAACAAAAAATGCCATATAATAACCTTTAGAAAACAGCTAGAACATGAAATTGCTTCTATAGATTAATGTCAGATAATTTCCAACTAAGAGAAGAACCAATTTTACAGAAGAGAAATAATTTAAAAGTTTAAGTAGTTTCTTTTAAGTTAGTGGTGTGTGTATGCTGGGAAAACTAAACCATTATGACTAACTCAAGAAGTTGGTCTTAGCTGTTGGACACCCAGTCTTTTGTAGAATTAAACATGTTAATGAAAACTTGAAAACCCCATTTTCTTCAAAATGTGATTCTTGAGAATTTGTGTGGAGATTCTATCAAGCAATTAGAATACCCACAGCCCCCTGAATGGAGGATAACTTTACTCAAGAGTAAAAAGTGCCTCCACTTTTACGAAGTATATAGTTTTGGAAGAGACAAAATGAATTGCCCAGAGAGCCATAACACAAGCCTATGAGGTCACATCAAACATGACCTTTGCTCAATGACACCCTAGAGAGGCTGTTCCTTATAACCTTATCTAAAACTGTAACCCTCCACCATACTCTTTATTCCATCTTCTTGCTTCAATACTCTCTTTGACCATTTCTGCCATCTACAATATATGTTTTCTCTGTTTATCTAGTTTATAATCTGTCTCCTTCCACCAAAAGATAAACTAAATGAAGTCAGGAATGATTGTTTTAGTTTATTATGTTCATAACTCTATAACCACAGGTAGAGCAGGACCTAGCACATAGTAGATGGTCACTGAATGAATAAATGAAATCAAATATATCCTTCAATTGATACCTAATGGTGCCTCTATATTTCCCATACCCCACATGATTCAGTTTAATGTATCCAGAAATATTACCATAGATTAAACTTACCATTGATTTTCTGCACTAGTCATAAGAAGACAATAATCACCTTAATTATCAAAGAAGTGGTAATCACATGTGAATCACTTCAGAGGGACTTCTCAGAAATTGCCCAAGGTCTCTACCCACATTTGCATGAGTGGATGTCCAGAAACAGCATGTAATACATCCCTTTGGGTTTGAGAATCATAAGGGAGTAACTGCCTTCTATCAGAGAGAGAAGAGGGAAATGGAAACCGATGAGAATCCTGGGTCCTCTCAGTGGTGGACTCACCAGAAAATCCAAAGCAAACTTGCAACCTAGGAGGAAGGGCTATAGCAAGTAGTCATCATATCTGTGCCTTGGTCAAGAGCTGGAGGAGAGAATCCAATTAATCTGCTACTGACATGCCACACATAGTGAAAGAAAATGTTGCTGTCTAAATCCCTGGGAGGTCCAAGCAATAATGCTGACGATGAGCTGAGGTTCACTGAATATCACACAGAATCCTCTACTTGGCACCCAAGGCCCCTTGATTTGCCCAAGCAGAAGTCAAATATTCCAATACTATCACTGTCACTTTGTCTTCATATATGTTTTTCCAATACCTATTTCTCTTTTTCTGCCTTTCCACTTACTCAAATTCTAATTTCCTCCAATCCCATCCAGACATTTTCTTAAGACATAATGCAAGACCTTCTCATCTCCCTCCCTTTCTTGATGAAATTGGCTCCATACTGCTCTTCTTTTCAGATATCCTATCACAATTATGAAAATATTGTAATATTGTAGGTTTTTAGAGAAGCACAAATTGCAAAACACATTCATGCACATTATCTCACTTATAAATAAAGCACCAGCAGACTATGTTTTATAGATCCATTGTTTTCTTGTATTTCCCAGCCCTATATTCTTTCCATAGCTTTCTCTTCTCAATCCTAGTAGAGGTCACCCAGGAATATACATGCTACTGAGGAAGAAAATGAAATTAGTTTATCTTATTATATTGAAAAGTACCCCAGAGCATTTCCAATGATAACAGCTGAGTTTCTTTCATTATTTCATTAATGAAACTGCTTGTTAATCATCCAAAACAAATCAATCTTTTTTCAACATTTTTAATGTTTTTTTAACAATAACAAAATTTAATTCCCTACTCCAGCAGGACACGGTGTTAAAGTATTTTATATTTGGTTCACTCAAAAATTATGAGGTATGTTCTACATGCCCATTTCATAGATATAGAAAGTAAATATTAAAAATTAGGGCTAATTTGCCCCATATAAGCAGTTTAGAAATTTGAATCTGGTCTGACTCTAAGCCAAAGTCCTTAGGCATGGCACTCTGCAAGTCAGGCACCATTCCATTGCACAAGGTGGAACAGCTGGGCTGCAGTGCAGCCGATAGTCATCTAAAATGACATCAAGAGCATAAAGTAAATGTGTGCAATTGCCAAGAGTCTCAGGCAGAGTCTTGCAGTAACTGAAATAGCCATCAGGAAAGTGGAGAAGAAGCTGAAACTAAATGAGATAGGAAGTATTCACGCACATCCTGCTCTCCAAGACAATAAGGTTTTTTTCTGGGGCAAAAGGAACCAGAGCCTTCATTTCCAAAAACACTACTGAAGCTCCAGGTGTCCTTTTTAAGACATTGCCTCATCTCCTTTTCTACTTAGTGCTACCAACTAGTCTTCATTTTAACCAGGTCTCTCTGAGCATACCAATAGTGTTAGAAAGTAAAAGAAGGTAGGACACAAAGAAAGCCTCAGTCATTAAGCTAATGGTCAAATTTCATTCTCCAGGTATTATGCTCAATTTTTCCTCATTTTCATAAATAAATAGGCAGTAGTACATAGTAGTTACCACTCACACTTTGTGGGTCCTTGGACATGCTTAGTCTCTCTGTGCCTCAATTTTATTGTTATAAAGTTGAGATAACAGTGGCACCTACCTTACTAGGAGGTGCTGTAGAAAACAAATAAAATAACATATGTAACATACTTGGGGTATTGCCTGACCCAAAGTAATTTCTGTATAAGTATTTGCTCTTAAAATTATTATGTAACACATGGACTACAAAAATAATAGCTAATAATTCCATGAGAAGTTATGCCAAGTACTTTCCTCACATTAAAGCATATAAAGTGGATATATTACTGTCCCAATTTTACATGCAACAAAGTCTCAAGAGAGGACACAAAAGAGTCAAAAATACTCAGGCAGTAAATGATAGTGTCAGGTCTGAAGTCCTACAATCTAACTCCAGAACCACTCTTAACCACCATACTCTTTCATGTGCATAATCACACCTGATAATAGTGATTAAAGTTTCCTTTGTACTAGGCATTGTCTTAATAAATTTACATCTCTTTATTCAATTAATTCTCATAGCCATTTTATGAAATGGATATGCTTACTACTCCCATTTTTCAAATGAAAAACTAGCATGTGGCCAATGTATGTATACCTCATACTAAAACATATGAAGCAGAGGTGCTAAATTTCAATCTCTATGAACCAATACCAGATAAAGGATCACATTTTCAAAAAGGAAACCTGCTCCTGATATGTTCTTCTAAACAATTCCTAAGCCAGTATGATGAGAAATACTCAACACTGGAATCATAAAAGAAAGAACCGATTAAATGCTAATGTATTCTGATTTTCCTTACTACTCAATCATTTTGTCACTTGTACTAGCAGCTATTTTCAACAGTCATTTTCAATCTGTCCCTATACAATCTGAATAGAATATAATTTACTGTTAACAAAATGGATCATCTCTTCATAGGAAGCAAGCCCATTGCTTTTATTTGGTTCCTGACCCAAAGAAGTTAGAGACCATATAAAAAATTATGGTAGATGAGTATGTAACTATTGTTGTTTGTGTTAGGTACCATCAAGTCAGATCTGACTCATAGTGACCCTCATAGGGTTTTCAATAGTTTATTATTCCTAGATTGCTTCAGAAGTGGATTACCACATCCTTCTTATATAACTATTACTAAGAGAATTTGGAAATGGTGTTTTTAGCCAAAAAACCCACAGGAATTTATAAGTTTCACTTATCAATACTAAGAGATAACAATTGATAAGGTGCTCAACAGAACTAGCAGACACTTGAAGTCTTCCTGCTAATTAGAAAAATAATCTTGATTTGGTGAGCAGAACACAAGGCTGGTTGTAGCCCCAAATACTCTCTAAGCTTCAGTTCTGTATACCAAGGGTTTGGCATGTATCTCAAGCAGATCTTGATGGATCCAAGATAATAATGGGAAGGTACTTTTAGCATTCTAGAAAGATTTGATCAATAAGAAAAAAACATACTGTTATAGATCTCAAAAAATCTTAAGTACAGAGGTCAAAAAGGCAGTAAACAATTTTTCTTTATTGGACAATTCTATGGCAGGATAGCAATGTGTCATGGGAATTAAAACTTGTCAATGGTTAGGACAAAGCTATTGGATCTCATATTCATAGCAGAATTGAGAAACTGATTTGCTGGGCAAAAGTAATCCCAGTAAGTATATATAATGAGGCAATGAACAAAATTTAATATTTTTGTGGATTCTTCAAAATGTCATTTTAGGTACAGATCAGTTGTGAGGTCATGAATTAGTTATTGACAGACAAATACTGAATCAACAAGGAGTGAAAAGTATTTTGATTAAGACAGGGGAACTACATGTTGATGACAGCAGTAATAAATTGACTGCCCCCCTTAGTGGATACCATCATACATGCTTACAATCCTAGCTACTTAGGAGGCTGAGGCAGGAAAATTGCAAGTTCAAGGCCAGATATGCAACATAGTGACACCTTGTCTCAAAGTAAAAAGCAACCAAAAAAAGAGGCTGGAGTATAGCTCAGTAGAAGAGCACTTGCTTTAGTATGTGCCAAACCCTGGGTTTAACACCTCAAGTACTGCAAAAAAAAAAAAAAAAGCTGACCTCACTCCCCGCAAAATCCCTGGCAGTTGCTAAGAACCTGATATTGTGTGTTTTATATTTGTTATTCTTACAACGGCCTTCAAAAGCAGCACCATTATTAGTACTTTTTTTACACATAAGGAACTTGAAGCCTCATATAAAGTAATAGAATTTGGATTTAAACTTAAGCAGTGTAACTCCAGGTTTATACACTTGACGGCCATGATATGTAGCTATGGGTTAAAGATTGACAAGAGTACAGCTGCAGGTACTGGACACAGAAAATGTTGTCCCACTTCCATTTGCACAGGGAAAAGTCAGGATGATGATGTCCCTGAGAGTGACGGAATATCTGTCTGGAATGGAGTGACAGAAGTAATTAGATGCACTGAAATTTAAATGTTCTTAAAATGACTTGTCTACTAACCAGAAAAATAAGATTCATAATAAACAAAACAGAATGAACTTCCATGCCTGGCTTCGTCTTCCCTCTTTTGAATTGACTAAGAACAAGTTTGCTGTGTAGGCATTTTGTGGTAATGACTTTACTATTATTAACAATGACAATAGTTCCAGGCACTATTTCATATTTACATAACAACCCTCAACACAGGAGCAAAATCACCTGGCAAACATTCTCATTTTTATTATTGATGGCTTAGATTAATAAAGTGCCTTTCCTTCAAAGAGATCATTAATCCTTACACAGACTTTGTGACACAAATAGGCAAGCAATCCATTTCTATATTTTACATATGGAGACACCCAAGGATCTGTGCATAACTGCTTAGCAAGACTATAGTTGGGCCTAGAATGAAATAATAAAGAACTCAGGGTTTCTCTCCCTGAGAGTGAAATCTTATCTTGTTTACAGTTTCTTACTCCAAATTATCTGCAACACGGAGGCCTTTTCTATCTGCTAAATCACCTGCACAGATTATTTATTGCCTTTCTTTAAGCTGGATTCTCCTTCACTCTCCTTCTAACTGCTCGTCCTCCCTCTATTATCCCTCCTGTCCATATCACTCTCAACGTTGCTGCCAGAATCATTTTCTTTTCTTCTTCTTCTGTTTTGTTTTGTTATGCTTTGTCTTGTTTTGTTTTGTTTTTTGAAATAGAGTCTTACTCTGTGGTCCAGGCTTCCCACAAATTCACAATCCTCCTGCTTCAGCCTCCCAAGTATGATATTACAGGTATGCGCCACCATGCCTGGCTCAGAATCATTTCCTTAATCCTGCCTCAGACACACTGCAGAATCTCACCGTTGTCTATAGAAGCAAGCTCAAATTCTTTCACAGATCATTCAACTCTCCCTTATGCTGGCCCAAACCTATGTTTTCAGCCATGTGTCTCTGCCTGCCCTCTCTTCTACGCATAGGTCACACATCCTAAACTTCTGAGCCCCAAACCCACTCTGCTCCTTCCTCATTGTGTTTCCTCTTCAAGAAATTACCTTTTCAAATATAACACTAACCACACACAAAAAAATATTGTTAGTCAACTTTCCATCACTACAAGCAATGCCTGAGATGGTCAACTTATGAAGAAAAAAAATTTCTTTTGGCTCATCATTTCAAGGATTTCAGTCCATGATTGATTGGCCTTGCTGCTGTGGGCCTATGGTAGCACATTATGACTGAAGCACATGGAGGAACAAAACTGCTTCCTTCATAGCCAGGAGGTGAGCTATCCCCTGCAAGGGCACACCCCCCAAAACCAGAAGACCTCCCTGTAAACCTCACTTCTGAAAGTTGCCACCACATCCCAAAAGCCCTTTGCTGCGATCAAGTCTTCCCACATGGGCCTTTCAGGGGCATTCCAGATCAAAACTATGTCAAGGATGTTCACAGTTGCACCACAATGAATGACTCCCTCCTGACACCTCAGCCAATCCCTCTCCTACCACGTGTTTAGCCTTTAATTGTAGTACTCACCACACTTTATCTAGGAATAAAGTGACTTATAAAAGCCTATTTTCTCATTAGAGTGTTCTGCTGTTGAGATTTACAGTCAGGCCCTATGTCCTGTGACAGGTGATGGATGAAAATGAGAATCAGATCTGCCCTTATGGGGCTAATAATCTAGCAACTTTTCTCATGAAAAATACATCATCTAAGTGGCAAAACATTTTTTTTTGTTTTCCTAATTGTAATACATAACAGCACTATTTTAGATGCATAAAAGACACATTGGTTCATTATATACAATAAGTAGTTCTCAAAATATAGTACACAGATGCCTGAGGATCCTAAGATAGTTTCAGAGGATACCCAGCTTAGTCAATACTAATTTCAAATAATAGGAAGACACCATTGTCACTCTCATTCTCTTGTATGTGTACCATAGTCTTCCAGAGGCAACATAATGTATGATATGACAACAGACTGAACAAATAAGTAGATGAGAAAATTTAGCTACCTTTTGTTAAACTATTAACTATTTAATTTACAAAAATGTAAAAGAATGCCATTTTTTCACCAAATTATTTTTATTTCCTAAGAAGTAGTTTTCATAGAAAGATAACATTACTTATGTTAACCTGTAATGGGTTTAATATTGATTTTTATGAATTATATAAATATTCTAAATTTTATTTTTTAATTTCTAATATGCCAAATACCCATGGACTAAACAAAAACTCTTTAGGTTTCTCAATAATTTTCAGGAGTGTAGAGGGATCATGAGACCAGAAAGTTTGAGAGTTGCTGGCATAAAGCAAGGAGCTCATGACTCTCTGCATAACCCCACTTGAGAATGCCTGGGATAGAGGTAGAGTCATTTGTAATTGTGCTGTTCCTTGAACTTAACCTGTATTAAAGTAACAAGTCTACTTATAATATTTGCTTATTTACAAGTCTTCCCTCCCTCCTTCCTCACTCAAAACTTCCCTAGTTTGACAGTGAGCTGCCTAAGGGTAGAGATTAAGTTGAATTTATCTTTGTTTCTGTAGCACCTACCACAAAGTGTGAAGCCAGTAAATATTTGTGGCAGAAAGAAAGAAGGGAAGGAAGCAGTAAGGAGGAAGAGAGGAAATGTGCCTTACTCATTCTTCAAAGACTGTACCACAGCAATGTGCTCATTGAAAATGTCTGTTAATCTTCATGTAAATGTGTTGTTATTGTTGTTGTTGTTGTTAGGTGCCGTGGAGTCGGTATCTGACTCATAGCGACCCTCTGTACAACAGAGGAGACACTATTGTCAGTGCTTCTCTACTGTTCATAGGGTTTTCAATGGCAGATTGATTTTTGGGAGGGGGTTACCAGGTCCTTCTCCCAAGCCTACAGCTTCTGGTGTTCCCAGGCGGTCTCCCACCCAGGTAGTAACCAGGCCCGACCCTGCTTAGCTTCTGAGATCTGACGGGATCAGATGCCACAGGGCTACAACTGCAGGCAAATGTGTTGTAGAGATATCCTATCTAAAGCAACTAAGATGCCAATAGTTTCACCTGCTATGTTGATAAATTCCAGTTCAACTTAGAAATCATGCTTTCTAAAGGATAATGTTAAAAAATCAGTTTTGTAAGTGAACCAGTGAATAAACACTAGTCCTTCAAAGGCAAGGGGTAATTTTAAGATAAAGAAAGATAAAAACTTGGGAAATGGATGCAGCCAGGTTAGCTGGCTATGCCAAAACTATCCTCTTTATGAATAACAAATTCTCAATAATTACAAGTGATTTCTGATAACTAAAATGTCTTATCTCATGGTTTAGAGTAAGTGAAAATGGGTAGAATTAAGGTAAGTGCACCAAGTTGAAAAGTTAAAAGAACATGTACATTGGAATGTCCATCTTTAGGATCGTTCTAAGCCTCCAACTGCCCTACCCTTCTCTTTTAGCAGTCCATTAACCTGTTTTTTATCCTAGATTTGGCTAATGGAGTCACTTCACCAGCCAAGGCTGCTCTTATCATGGTATTGCACTTAGGCCTGACATCTTAGATATCATATCCTGTTTTGATTTTATCTGTGCAATTCAATCTATATAACTTTTACAATCAAAAAGAAATTTATATACCATCTATTATAGCCCTGTCATACACAGTTGAAGCTCAGCAAGGTTAAGACTTGCCCAAAAGAACGTTAACTCATGGTGGAACTAGAATAAGAATCTACCATCAAGGTTTCTTCCTTTTCCAGAGACTATCTGATCAAAACTTTGAAATAATCTGCAAACACTTACAACTCTGCTCTGGACTACAATAGAGCCCTCCCCATATTAAAAATGTTTTTAAAAATCTTTCTTATATATTTCTTTCTGTCATTGTCCTGCCATTTTAATGCATTTTAGCTATTTATCCCAGTGTGGATATTATCTATGATCCAAAGTTCACTATAATCAACTCATACCTTAACTCAAATTAGTTTTTCAGGTTAGCAAGCCAATCAATTTATTTCACATCAGGTCTATTTTCAATCAATGATACAAGTGGCAATTTCACACATTATACTAGTTTCAGAAACAGACAAGAAAGGTGTGTTTTGGTTCGTCAAGTTATAACACAGAATCCAGTATCTATACACAATAACAAGACTAGAAAATAAACTTAATAAATAAGATCTTACTGCCTGTGACACTCTACATTGTTAACTTGAACTCCTGTAGGCAACAGAATAGTCAACAAACATGTGAAGTAATGTACTTGCTGAAGCTCACGTAAGATGGAAAATTGCTTAAATTGTTTTCTGCCCACTATTTCAGAGTTTTTGATTAAAATATTTAATTCAATTGCAGGGGCAGGTGAGTGCAATATCATATCCCATATAAACTAATTTCCAACACAGAAGCAGAATTATGTTGACTCTTAAGACCTATAAGTTATTTTCTAAAAGCAATACTGTCAAGATTATCCACATTCAAATTTGAAGGAGCTTAAAAGTGAGTCTTAGAATTCAAGGCATCTACAAACCATGTTGGCCCTCTAAAGGCACAAACAAAGAAAACTTTGAAGCTTCTAGCATACATAACTTCTGACATCTACATTATAAATAATAAATTACCATGTGATAAATTCTGTTAAACTGCTGACTAAATGTTCAGATAAGCCCTAATTTGAAAATGTTTCCAAATGTAAATGTTAACCAAATTTTCATTAAAACCTCCTACTTTGATTTTAGGGCTGGGATTTAGCTAAGTTGGTAGAGTGCTGCACTGGAGTCTCTGAGGTCCAGAGTTCAATTCCCAGCACCGCAAAAATGGGAGAATGGCCTGGCAATCCACTCCCAAGACAATCCCAAAACAGTCAGCCATTGAAACCCTATGAGGGTCGCTATGAGTCGGATACCAACTCAACAGCACCTAACAACAACAACAACAACTTTGATTTTAATAGTAGTTTCTCTGATGCTATTTGTCAAAATACAGAGAATTCTTTATGAAGAAGCAGAGTGATGCAAAATGTTTTGGAGAGGCTGACTCACTCTTCAAATAAATCACAGGAATATCCCAACTTCTAAAGAAAAACATTATATATTTCCTGAGGTAGCATGAAATTACTTGGGAACTTTCAAATAGTGACATCTCTAAATCCATGGTCCTGAGCTTCTATAAATCAGTGGGAAAAAAAAACATTCTTTAAAAATTTTATTCAATTCTGGAGATATCAATCCATTTGAGTCGCTATAACAAAATACTATAAATTGGGTACCTTATACAGTATACAACAGAGGGGCTGGGATTTAGCTCAGTTGGTAGAGCGCTACACTGCAGTCTCTGAGGTCCCAAGTTCAATTCCCAGCACCACAAAAATGGGAGAAGGGCCTGGCAATCCACTCCCAAGGTAATCCTGAAACAGTCTGCCATTGAAAACCCTATGAGGGTCGCTATGAGTCGGATACCGACTCGACGGCACCTAACAACAACAACAACAATACACAACAGAATATTATTTCTCACAACACTAGAGGTTGGAAAGTACAATACCAAAGACATTTGGTGTCTAGTGACAACCCACTTTATGCTTCATAGAGAAAATCCTTTTATAAAGGCATTTTTTTTTCTCCCTTTATTGGTAAATGTTGGTGAGGTACAGAGTAATATGTTGTTGTTGTTGTTGTTGTTAGGTGCCGTCAAGTTGGTATCCAACTCATAGTGACCCTCATAGAGTTTTCAATGGCTATTTCAGGATTGCCTTGGGAGTGGATTGCCAGGCCCTTCTCCCATTTTTGCAGTGCTGGGAATTGAACTCAGGTCCTCAGAGACTGCAGCGCAGCACTCTACCAACTGAGCTAAATCCCAGCCCACAGAGTAATATAGCATTGGCTTTTTCTGTTATGCAACTATTACATCACTTTTGATTACATTTTTATCAGCTTTCAAGGAATCTTTTGACTAATATGTAGTAAAACTCATATCCATATTTGGGTTATGTTCCCCTACTTTTCCCATGTACTCATGAAGTTGCATCGTTTACATGGAGATTATCCTTTCCCATTTTATCCCTCTACATTGTTTCTCCTCCCAATCCCACCTTCCACAATCTTCACTTGCCTTTGCTAGTTCCCTCCCTCCTCCTTTCTACTCTTTATATTATCCCTTCTTCACTAAGTTCAACTGTTAAAGGCATGCATTCTAATAATAAGGAACATGCCTTCATGATCTAATCACATCCCAAAGGTCCCTTATCCTAATACCATCACCTTGAGATTAAGACTCAACATATAAATTTGGGGGTACACACATATACCTACTACAGTTTGAACAGTTTGCAGATACTTTCATTTTATTAATTAGTAATTTCTAGTTAATATATGACTTAATGGGTTTCATCATGACATTTCCATACATGCATATCATTGCACATTGTTCATGTTCACCTCCTCCATTCCCCTATCATGACCTCCCTCCCCCATCTCCTGCCTCCCCACCAATGATCTCTTGTCTATTTGCATGTCTACTTGAATGTGCACATGTTTATATATCATAAGTGTATTTCTTCTTTTGAGAGCTCTCTGTTCAGTTCATCTGCCTATTTTTTGACTGGATTCTTGGAGGGGGGTTGGTGTTTAACTTTTGGAGCTCTTTATTTATCCTAGATTTTAATCCCTTGTCTGATGTATAGCTGGCAAAGATTTCCTCCCATTCTGTAGGCTGTCTTTTCACTCCGGTAATTGTTTCCTTTGCTGTGCAAAACCTTTTTAATCTTATGCAATCCCATTTGCCAATTCTTGATATTGTTTCCTATGCTATTGGGGTCCTTATCAGAATGTCCTTGCCTATGCCTATGTCTTGAAGTGTTTTCCCTATGTTTTCCTCCAGCAGTTTCAAAGTTTCAGACTTTACATTAAGATCTTTTATCCACTTTGAACTAACTGTTGTACAAGGTGCCAGAGAGGGATCTAGTTTCAGTCTTCTATGTGAGAATATCCAGTTTTCCTAGCACCATTTGTTGAGGATGATGTCTTTTCTCCAACTTAAATTTTTGGCACCTTTGTTGAATAACAAGTGGCTGTAGGTATGTGGGTATACTTCTGGATCTTCCAGTCTATTCCATTGCTCTACATGTCTGACTTTGTACCAGTACCATGCTGTTTTTGTTAGAATGCCTCTGTAGCATAACTTAAAATCAGGTATTGTGATCCCCTTGCATTGCTCTTTCTGCTCAGGATTGCTTTAACGATTCAAGGTCTTTGGTGACTCCATATGAATTTAAAAATCATTTTTTCTATTTCTGTGCAGAATGTCATTGGGATTTTGATGAGGACTGTACGAAATCTGAAGATTGCTTTTGGTAATACAGTCATTTTCATAATATTAATTCTTCCAATCTATGAGCATGGGAGACCTTCCCATCTTCTACTTTTTTCTTTAATTTTCTTTATCAGTGTTTTAAAGTTTTTATTGTAGAGATCTCTCATCTCCTTGGTTAGGTTCATTCCTAGGTATTTTATTCTTTTTGAAGCTATTGCAAAAAAGATTGTTTTTCCTGATTTCTTTCTCAGCCTGGTTGTTATAGGTATGCAGAAAAGCTAATGATTTTTGTATGCTGACTTTGTATCCTAGTACTTTACTAAAAGTATTTATCAGCTCTGTGAGTTTTCTATTGTAGTCTTTAGGGTGACTGGGCTATAGGATCATATAATCTGCAAGTAGGGATAATTTGTCTTCCTCCTTTCCTATTGTGTTCCTTATGTTTCTTTTTCTTGCCTTATTGCTAAGAGTTCAATTACTATATTGAATAGCAGTAAAGAGAGCAGAAAACTTTGTCTTGTTCTGATTTTACAGTAAATGCTTTCAGATTTTCTACATTTGGTATGAGGTTAGCTATAGGTTTTTCATATATTGCCTATACTGTGTTCCATACATTCCTTCAAATCCTAGTTTCTTTAGGACTTTTATCATAAAAGAATGTTGAAATTTTCAAGGGATTTTCCCTCATCTACTGAGGTGATCATGTGATTTCTGTCTCTGAGTCTATTTATGTACAGTATTACTTTTATCATCTTGCATATGTTGAACGATGCTTGCATCCTTAGATTGAAACTAACTTTGATCTAGTGTATCATCTTTGTAATAAGTTGTTGAAGTATATTTGCAAGTATTCTATTGAGGAATTTTGCATCTATGTTCATCAGGAAAATTGCTTTGTAGTTTTCATTTTTTGTTATCACCCTATCTGGTTTTAGTATCAGGATAATACTGGCTTTGTAGAATGAGTCTGGTAGTGTTCCTTCTCTTTCTATTTTATGGAATAGTTTCATGAGTATTGGCATTAATTCTCCTCTAAAGGTCTGGTACAAGTTGGCAGTGAATCCCTCCAGTTCTGGGATTTTCTTTGTTGGAAGACTTTTTATTACTGCTTCAATCTTACTACTCATTATAGGTCTGTTTAAGTTGTCATATGGGTCTAGGAATTTATCCATCTCACCTAGGTTTTCCATTTTTTTGAAATATGTTTTCAATGAATTTCCTAATGAATCTCTGGATTTCATTAGTATCTATCATAATGTTCCCTTTTCAACTCTAATTTTATTCATTTGAGTTTGTTCTCATTCTCCCCCCCCCCTCCGTCTCTCTCCCCCACCCTTTCCCCTTCTCTTTCATTTTTGTGGTCCTGGGGGATTGAATACTTTGCAAGCATTCTACCACTGTGCTGCACCCTCATCCCCTTTTTTATTTTTTAGCTTGAGGTAGGGTCTCACTAAGTTATGCAGGTTGCCTCCTATCTCAAACTTGAAATCCACCTGTCTCCTCCTCCTGGGATTACAGGTCTTTACCACCATGCCTGCTGTTTCTCTCTCTACCTTTTGGTTAGTTTGGCTATGGATTTGTCCATCTTGTTCATCTTTTCAAAGAACTAGCCCTTTGTTTCCTCAAATCTTTTTATTGTTCTTTTAGTCTCCATTTCATTAATTTTTTTCTTTGATCTTTATTTCTTTCTTCCTACTAATTTATTTATTTGTTGCCTGCAGCTGTACCACTGTGGCATCCTATCCCATCAGATCTCAGAAGCTAAGCAGGATCAGGTCCAGTTAGTACTTGGATAGAAGCTCACCTGAGAACACCAGGTGTTGTAGGCTTGGGAGAAGGACCTAGCATCCCACTCCCCAAAACAATCAGCCCTTGAAAACCTTATGAATAGCAGAGAACAGTAACAATACTGTTTTATCTGTTGTATGTAGGGTCGCTGTGAGTCAGATACCAACTTGACAGCACCTAACAGCAACAACTGATTTTTAGTTTGGCTTATTCTTCTTTTTTCTAAGTCCTTGAAGTGCATAATGAAGTTATTTGAGTCCTTTCTGACTTTTTAATGTAGGCACTCATAACTATAAGCTTCCCTCTTCAAACTGCCTTTGCTGTATCCCAAACTTTCTGGCAAGTCATGTTCTCATTTTCACTTGATTCTAAAAATGTTTTAATTTTCTCCCTGATTTCTTCAAGGACTCTTTAATCTTTTAAGAGTGTATTATTCAGTCTCCCTATATTTATATACTTTC
Source organism: Pedetes capensis (assembly GCA_007922755.1). NCBI lineage: Eukaryota > Metazoa > Chordata > Mammalia > Rodentia > Pedetidae > Pedetes > Pedetes capensis. Next base: position 84,948 of record VMDO01005035.1, read on the forward strand.
TGAAATTTTTCTTGCTGTTGATTTCTAGTTTTATTTCATTATAGCCTGATAAGATACAAGAATTATTTCAGTTTTTCTGTATTTGTTAAGAATTTATTTATGGCCTAAAATATGATCTATTTTAGAGAAAGTTCCATGAGCTGCCAAGAAGAATGTGTATTCTTCTGGATGGGATATTCTGTAGATGTCCATTATGGCTATTTGATCTATTGTGGTATTTAACTCTGAAATTACTTTGTTGCATTTTTGTCTGGATGTTCTATCTATTGATGAGAGTGGGGTACTGAAGTCACCCACTATTATTGTTTCTGGACCTACCTATCACTTTATGTCATGTAGTATTTATTTAACTAAGTATTAGTTTTATGAACTTAGATACACTAATGTTTGGTGCATATATACTTACAATTGTTGTATCTTCTTGGTCAATTGTTCCTTTATTAATGTGAGTGCCCTTCTTTATCTCTGCTAACTAATGTTAACTTGAAGTATTCTTGGTCTGATATAAGGATGACTACTCCTTTTGGGGAAATGCCCTTGCTTGGTATATTAATTTTCATCCTTTCACTTCTAGTCTTACCTTCTGTACCAGTGAGATGTGTTTCTTGAAGACAAGTTATTGTATCTTGTTTTTAATCTAATCTACTAGTCTATGTCTTTTAATTGGAGAGTTAAGATAATTTACATTTAAGATTATTATTGAGTGAGGTTTTCTCATTATTGTAATTGTGTTGGATGTTTTCCTTGTTAGCTTGCAGACTATTCATTCTTTGCTTTCTCCCTTATTCATATTCAGAGTTTGTGGTTTTGAGAATTAGATATGACTAATTTTTCCTAGTTCTATTTAGTTCATCTGTTTATTCTTTCCTGTACTTTCATAATTGAGACTGCCTTTTTTCCTCCTATATGTGATGCTGTTATTGTTAAGTGCCATACAGTCAAGTTCAACTCATAGCAACTCTCATAGAGTTTTCAATGGGTGATTATTTCAGGATTGCTTCAGAAGTGGATTGCCACTCCTTCTCTTGTGGGGATGGTGTGTACAGGATTCCTTTAAGTATCTTCTGCAATGCTGGATTGGTGGTCACAAATTGCTTTAGTGTGTGTTGGAAGGCCTTTATTTCTCAATCTATTTTAAATGATAACTTTGCTGAACATAATAATTTTGGTTAGTAGTTATTTTCTTTCAGTGATTGAAATGTATCTTTCCATGCTTTCCTGGATTTTAGGGTTTCTGTTGAGAGTTTTGATGTTATTATGATGGGTTTTCTTTTGTAAATGAGTTGATATTTTTCTTCCAGATTTTAATAGTGTTTCTTTGTTCTGTCATCTAAATGTCTCTTGTGGTTGAATATCCATTTCTTTCACCAGTTTTGGGAAATTTTCTGTTATAATTTCATTGAATGGGTTTTTTGTGACTTTAGGTTTTATCTCAGCTGCTTCTGCTACCCCCTGGATTCTTAGATTTGGTCTCTTGATCATGTCCCAGAGTTCTTGGAAATTGTGCTCATGTTATTTTATTTATATATATTTCTTATTTTGTTGATATCAGAGTATAATATCTCCTCAATTTTGTCTTCTATCCCTGACAGTCTACTTTATGCTTCATTTGATGACACTTTCCACTCTATTTTTTATTTGACTTGTTGAATTCTCCATTTCCAACATTTTTCTTTTTTTTCAAAATCTTAATTTCTTTGCTGAATTTTTCATCCATTTTTTCTGACTTTGTCTTCTACATTGGTTATTGACCTAGTTCGTGTATTGATTTCCTTACTTCATTTATGTACTTGTGTCCTTTTTAAAGTCATTGATCATTTTTATAATTAGACTTTTGAATTATTTTTTAACATTTCAACCATATCAGTATCCTTGGATTCAGCAGCTAAAGAATTGTAGCCTTTTGCAGGAGACATGGTACCTTGTTTTTTCATGTTTCTTGTATTTCTGTTTTGTGATTTGTGCATGTGTCCAAATGGATATATAATCCATTTTATTTAGGGATCTGCTTGGTGAGAATCATTCTCTTGATATCTCAATTCCCAATACTATTCCCAGAAAAGACAAATCTCTGTACAAGGTACAACACCCAACCAAACCAGATATAGAAATAAACTTAAAATCAGTTAAAGCCAATTACCACAACACCAATGCCCATAGAACCAAAAAGGCACCATGGTCTATCTCTGTAATTCTGGCATCTCAGGAGGCTGATGCAGAAGGATCTTGAACCCCAGGACAGAAGCAACCTTCACTATTCAACAAGACCCCCTCTCAAAACAAAAATTAGAAAAGGGCTTGAGATACTGCACAGTGCTATGGCACTTGGCCCATGGAAATCCCTGTGCTGGGTTCAATCCCCAGCACAGAAGGGAAAAAAAAAAGATACAGTATTTGAGTCCTTCTTTCTGTGCCCTCTAATGTTAAAATCTGTTAGGTGGAGACTGTGGTCATTTGCAAATGGAGTCTTTTACCTGACCTCAGCTCAGAGCTGCCAGTCTCCAAAGTTTCCTTCAAGAGATGGAGTCATCTCTCCCTAGAAGTTGAAGCTACTATTCACCTTGCCCAAGCCTCCTGCTGTGTGAACCTCTTGGGATGTGAGTATCCCACCTCCTCCCATCAATAATTGCCTGTCCCAGCTGTGTCACTGGGGTGGTGTCAGGTTACCCTCAGGTTCCCTGACAAGTGATTATTCTTTGTTTTCAAGCCTCCAGAATAGCACAGTCTCACACAATACATTCCCTAGTTACAGCCCTCCAAGGTAGGAAAATGTATCTTTTCTCCAATCCTGACCCTCCCCACCCCAGTCAGGAAGTACCACTATTTTACGAAATCCCCCAAACTGATACAAGGGCTTTAAGGACTACAGCTTTGTCCAATGGGACTTTCAGTCTGCCTTCCAGGGTTGTCCAGGTTATGTTTTGGGGTGAGGGGTCCAATTCCCCTCCCCTATCAGGGAGCCATGGCTGAAGATGTGTCCTGCTCACTCCCTCTTGCTGCTCAGCTCCATTCTGCACTTTGAGACCACCCTATAACCTCTTTTGTGATTTCCGTGCTTTTCCAGGCTTTCTCTCTGGAACAGAGTTCACTCCTTCCTATTCTCACTACTTTGTTTTACCACATCAGGGTGGAGATTGCCTCTAATCCTCCATCGTACATTAGAAGTGCTTTCATTAGTTTCACTAGAATTAATTGTCTTAAGAATTTAGTTTCCTATCTTTGTTAACTGGCAGCAGTCATTGAGAAGAAAGACAGACTAGTACCCTGGAATAACCAATTTCAGAGTATTCTCTTACTCATCCCTTTCAGGTATTTGGGCCTACAAACTTTTTATGCTCATTTCTATCACCTTTCACTTCAGTTGTCTTGTTACTGTTCCTGGAATTTTTGTCCTTACCTTTACCATACAATGTTTTAAGGCTCTATTCAGGTTCAATTTTCTTTCTTCCTTCCTTTTCTTCCTTCCTTCCTTCCTTTTTTCTTTGTTTCTGTCTTCCCTTTTTCTTTCTTTCTTTCCTTCTTTTTTTCTTTCTTCTTTTTTTCAATAGTGGGAGTTGAACCCAAGGGCTGTACATGCTGGGCAAGCACTTCACCACAAAGCTGTGCACCCCCACCCCTTTTTTAATCTTTTATTTTGAGACAGGATCCCACTATGTTGCACAAGCTATCTCTGACCTCAAACTTACAATTCTTCTTCCTCAGCCTCCTGAGTCATTGGTATTACAGCTGTGTGCTATGACACCCAGCTCCAATATTCCCTTTTAATGCTAAAAAGGACACAGCATAATCATTAAAAAAGGGGGGGGGGGCATGTGCTCCAAAGTCAGAGTCTCTGAGCTCTCGCACTAACTTCAAGACATGGGACAAGTTACTAAATCTTTTGTGCTTCATTTTCATCCTTTATAAAACAGAAATGATCAGTAGAATTACTAGAAGGGTTCAGTGAAATAACACATACAAAGCACTTTAAACAGTGCTTGGCATGAGGTCATTACTCACTAAAGGTTAGCCACTGTCTTAATTCTTTATTATGAACTTCATTCTTCCTGTGATTCTCTGAACAATTATACGTTCATAAATCATAAGGACCTTAAATCTTAGAAGTCATTGAGTTCAATCTCTCATACAAAGCAGTATCATCTCTAACAAGCCCTTCATATTTAGATTAGATGGTGAAACACTTGTATGGATGAAAAATTTACTACTTTTTTAAAAAGCAGAGGCTTAACAAATAGTTCTAATATTCAAAAGTTCTCCTATAAATGATACCTACTATCTACTCACTAGTCTCTTACTTCTGTCCCCTTTACAACTTTAAAACTTTAAATCCTATATCCTCTAATCCCTTTCACATGAAACCCTCAAAATATTTTAAAGCAGCTGCTTTCTCACTTTCCTCATCCCCCACTCCATTTCCCTTTTCCATGCAAAATATCATAATTTCTCTTAACCATCCATCCAAAGATATATTTCCTATGTGTTCACCATCTTCACCCCTATGTTCAAGACCAAGCTCATCTTCTGAATGTCCATCCTCACTTAAAGGCATAAAAGTTACACTCAATATTCTAAATAGGTTCTAAGAGTAAAAAGCACAGTAGGATACTCTGTTCAGGAAAGTAGTTTTGGCAAAACTACTCAACAACAACAACCAAACCACAGTTCTTTTAAATAAGAAATTAAGGTAATTTTTCTTTCTTAGAGATCTGGCCAACAACACAGATTATCACCTAACCTATGAAAATGGACTCTCTTTCCAGTATATATCAATGATATGGTTGTTGTTGACTTTATATAATCTGGTTATTTCTCTATAGAAGTCATTTTCATTGTGTTTCCTCCTGTGTTTGCCTTTGTTCTGCCTGTGTTTTTGTCATTCTATATGTCTATCTCTTTCTCATTCTTCTTTCTCTCATTAACCATTCCACAATTATGTATGCAGTACTTGCTAAGTCCAGAGTATCATGCACTGATTATGTAGAAGAAATTCAAAGATAAATAAATCTGGCTCAAATTACTCCCTCACTAAGTTTGCATGGCAAAGACAACACATCACAAGTACACAATAAGCCACTGCAGTAACATAGTGAGGTGGATATATATGCCCAGGTTACTGTGAGGGCACCAAGAAGAAATGTCAAATAGAAGGGATCAAGAAAGACCTCCAGGAGAAGACATCAGATGAAATCGAAAGCAAGTCTGACCAGTCCCTATCAAACTTTAATGTGCACAAAATCACCTTGTTGTTAGGTGTTGTGGAGTCTAACTCATAGCGACTCTGTGCACAACAGAAGGAAACTCTCCCTGACACCGTGCCATACCTGGCACTAGGTCAGTGCCTCTCTGGTATTCATAGGGTATTCAATGGCTGATTGTTTGGGGATTGCTTCAGGAGTGGGCTGCAAGCCCTTCTTCCATTTATGTCATGCTGGGGATCGAACCCAGGGCCTCAGGGAGTGCAGAGCAGGAATCTACCAACTGAGCTAATCTACCAACTAAGCTAAACCACAGCCTTACATTAGCATCTTGTGAAAATGCCTATTCTGTATCAGTGGGTCTCAGAAGATGAGATGCTGCATTTCTATCAAGCTCCAAGAGAAGCCCACGCTGTTGGTTTGCTCAGAGTAGAGTAGCAAATATCTTAAAGGACAGCAAAGCTTAAGTACAAATGTTCCTCAATTTATGATCATGTAATACACCAATAAACCTATCATAAGTCAAAAATATCCACTGAAAATTTATTTGATACATCTAGCCTACTGTACATTATATATTTTGGACATGGCAGGAGGTACTAATCCCTGAAGAAGGATATCACGTTTAGGATAGCAGTAGGCCAATGAAAAAAAGGAAGACACTCAACTAGATGGGTTGACACAGTGTCTGCAACAATGGGCTTAAACATACAAAAGATTATGTGCATGGCACAGTGTCAGGTAGTGTTTCATTCTGTTTGTACATAGGGTCTCTATGAGTCAGACTTGTCTCAACTGCACCTAACAACAACAAGAAGAACAAGAACAACAACCTACTGAACAACATAGCTTAGCTTAGCCTACCTTAAATGTGCACAGAACACCTCCATTAGCCTACATCTAGGCAAAATCATCCAATACAAAACCTATTTCATAATAAAGTGTTACATCTCTCATGTGGCTGACTGGGAGCTGAAGCTTGCTACTGCTTTCTGCCATCACAAAAAAATATCCTATAGCATATTATCCAGGAAAAGATCAAAATTCAAAATTTGAAGTATGATTCCTACTGAACGCATATCATTTTTATATCACTGTAAAATCAAAACTACGTCAAAACATCCCAAGTTGGGGACCATCTGTAAGGTATGGACAGGGTGAGTAGAGACAGAGGAGACACCATGAAGTAAATCACAGTGATAAGAAACCCCTTCATGCATGTAATGGAGCTGAAGTACATTCTATTAACCTACAATTTAAGAGTTCATGGGTCTAGCCTGGCGTGGTGGTGCACGCCTGTAATCCCAGCGGCTGGGGAGGCGGAGGCAGGAGGATCGCAAGTTCGAGACCAGAGGCAGTCTGTGTAACTTAGTGAGACCCTATCTCAGAAAATGAAAAAAACCTACAAAATGAGCTGGGGGTGCAGCTCAGTGGTCCAGGCCCTGGGTTCAACCCCTAGTACCGCAAAAAAAAAAGAGGTCATGGGTCTCTAAAATGGGGTGAACAGGAGTGTGTTTTAAGGAGAAGGGAGATTATTACATGGATGATAGAAGATATCCAGGGCAGATATAAGGTAAAAACTGCAAATCAAATAAAAAAATTCTGTGGTTTCACTGGTAGAATTACAGACAGAAAAAAGGACATTATTTCAGGCTTAGATAAACCTGCTAAAGATGATGAGGGTCTAAATGATAATAGATTAGGGTCAAAGGGGACTGACCTGAGAAGTATTTAAGAAATAAAAAAGTTTGGTTGGATTTTCACTTATTAATGTAAAAGGCAAGGGGTTGTTTTTCTTCACACTTTTTGCTATCATGGTATCTATCCTTAACCTGACACTTAGTAACATGAAAGCTTGGACAAGACACGTACCCTCTTTAGCAGCTGGTACCACATCTTTAGAAAGTAAAGAGTGGCCCCAAATAAACACTGAGGTCTCTTTGAACCGTAAGATATATGAACCTATATATTAAATTCATCTCTTACTGAATCATAGAATCATAAAATGTGTTCCTAGGAGCTATCACAATACCAAGACTGTAAACATACCCTGTATGACTAATATTGAATCTACCTAACCAACAGGTGAAATCCTCCACCTTGTTTAGCTACCACATTCATTACCAAGCCTACTTGTTTGGTATATGTGCCCCACCCTTATTATTTTTGAACTGGATCCCTGCAACAGCACTTTTAGTTTTTTCCCTGGCTCCAATCTAATCCAAACACTCTCTGAGAAACTGAAGAACTCTAAAGCCAGAAAGACCTAGGATTGAAAGCTAAGTCCGTTTCTTAAGTGTGTAACTGTCATTAAGTTATTTAACCTCTCAAAACCTGAGTACCCTTATTATATAAATCACAGAGATAATTGAAGATTCAGTGTGTGTAAAGTGCTTGGCATAGTGCCTATTAAACAGTAAGAACTCAAAAAATGTTACTTATAACTTTGAAAGAAAAAAAATCTCAAAAAGATCTGAGAAGGTACTTCACAAAAAGGAAAATCAAATGGCCATGAAAAAAATGAGAAAACGTTCTTCATTAGTAATCAGCAGAATGCAAATTAATACTTAAATGAGTACAATTATGTATCTACCTGATTAGAAAAACTTAACAACTTGTAAATCAAGCGTAGAGGAGGATATAGCACTCCTCCTGTATTGCTGCTGCCAGTATAAACTGATGTGACCAGTTGGGAAAAAAATATTTTGAAATTATTTAGTAAAATTAAATGTGCACATACCCCAAAATTGAGCATTTCCTTCCCTTGATATTTATCCTAGAGAAATTGTTATATGAGTGGTAGAATCTATGAGAAATTATATATATAAACATAAAAGTGATATTACATATTTTACTAGCATAAGTAATATCAATATAATCCAAATGTTCATCAATAGTAGAATGGATAAGTAAATTTTGACATATTCCATTTACATGAATAAATGACATGTATGAAGATGGAAGAATTTCCCAATATTTAGCAAAATAATTACATAATTAAGATTGTATATACTGTGATTACACAAATGTGGAGTTGAAACAGAGACAAATTAAAATTTATAATGTAGAAATACACAACTAGAAGGAAAGTCTAAGGAACACAAGCCCAAAAAGAGAAATACCACATGTTCTCACTTATATGTGAGAGCTGAATCAAATTTAAAAGAAGGAAAAAATCCTATACAGAAATTGGAACATAATAAAAAGGTAATGTAAACTAAGCAGAGAAGGGACAATTCAAGGAGCACAAAGAAAGAGGGAAGGATCTAGCAAAAGGAAGTGATGATGAGAGAAGACAGGAGGGGGAGGAGGGACAAGGAGGAGCGAGGAATGAGAGAAAGGGTGACCTCAAAGTAAACAGCCCAACTTTAATAGTTTAGGAAATAATTATAATAATACCAACAATACCAAAGGATGGTAATAATGCAAATGGGCTAGATTATTCATGTAATATTGCTAACAATGTAAAAAAATAGATCACTACAGAAAAAAGTGTGGACTTAAATCATAATTGGGATGCAAGAGTATACAGAAAAATATTCCCACAAAAAGATATGCAAGTAGAAGAGAGGCCATTGGTGTGGGGGTGGGAGAGGAGGTAGGAGGGGCACAAGAGGGTAAGGGGGAAGTTACGTGTGTGTTGTACAATGAAACACATATATGGAAATGTCACAATGAAATACATGTCATAATGAAACACATTAAGTTGTACATTAAGAATTTCCAATAAAATAAACAAATAAATAAAAGCAGGAAAACAAGTGTGACAAAAGGTAGAATAGTAGTTAATGGTTGTGGTCACCTCTGATGGGGAAGGAAAAGTATGTGATCTGAGTCATTTATGAAATGTGATTTATAATTATTCTCTAACCTGTGTTTGTTTTAGGCACTCTTTCATGTATATACTCTACAGTTTATAAATAAACTGATCATATCATTCTCCTGCTTAAAATCTTTCTAAAGTATTTCCCTTTGGGATAAAATCCAAGCTCCTTAGATTCATCTAAGTTATTTTTCATGATATATCTCTTGCACCTCTCTTCAGGTTTATCTATGACATTACAATTTATGCTCTGCGTCTTACATATTTCGGACATGTAGTCAGGAGAGATCAATCCCTGGAGAAAGACATCATGTTTGGGAGAGTGGCAGGTCAACGCAAAAGAGGAAAACCCTCCACCAGATGGATTGACACAGTGTCTGCAACAATGGGTTTAAACATAAATAAGATCATTTGCCTGGCACAGAATCGGCAAGTGTTTCGATCTTCTGTACATAGGGTCGCTATGAGTCGGATTCGACTTGATGGCACCTAACAACAACAACAACATAATAAATAGTACCTAGTACCCTCAAGCCTGCAGCTGTACCACTGTGGCATCAGATACCATCAGATCTTGGAAGCTAAGAAGGGTTGGACCTGGTTAGTACTTGGATGGGAGACCACCTGGGAATACCAGGTGTTGTAGGCTTGGGAGAAGGACCTGGAGACCCACCCACCCCAGAAAAAAACAATCAGCCATTGAAAACCGTATGAATAGCAGAGAAGCAGCAACAATGCTTTTTTGCCTATTGTACATAGGGTCAGTATCAGTCAGACACTGACTCAACAGCACCTAACAGCACCAACAAGTACCCCTAAACAATCTTGTTCTCTCAAGTTTCTGGTCTATTGAAAAATGTTCCCACTGTGTATTGAATTCCTCCACTCCTCTGGCTTTTTATTGTACTTAGGAGTCCACTAAAATATCACTCCATCTGGGAAGGCTTCTTTGATTAATTCCTTCCACATCTGTGCTAGATTCTCCTCTGTTGTAGTTCCTTTGCCATCCTATGTCTACCTATGAAATAGCACTTTATTAAGTATTATTAAGTATACATTTTTATACTTTATTATACATTTTTATTATACTTTATTAAGTATACATTGTTTAGAATACATCTACCCTGTTAATAGCACATTTTATAAGTACAACACTCTTTAAAGCAGGGACTTTCATCTATCCCAAAACCCAAGTATGATATTTACCTCACTGATTCTCAATAAATATTTGCTTTATGAACAAATGTTTAGCATGAGGTCAATGTATCCTACATCACTGGGAGTACACATAATTCAACATATTAAGTTCAACCATATACAATTACCTCTTAGGTAAAAAATAGTTGATTACTGGAAATTATATATGATTTCTTCTTCATAACAAACTTTCATTATATACATTTTGGCAAAGCACACTGCAGTGATGACAATTAGGTCTTTTTCTCAATTTGTATGCTGGCTATAAAAAATTATGATGTGAAATAACTGTAGGATTAATTTCACCAGATTTCTGCAGTCATAAGCTATACATAAATTCACAGAGCAGGCTACATATGTAGAATTACATAAGCCACTAAGCAAATGAAAGAGAGATATTGATCATTAGCTCAAAACAGCTTCTTGTGGAGTCTTAGAAACACTGTCACATTCTATTTCTCAAAGATGTCATTTGACAGATTATAACTCATTCATCTCTGCTGGAGGCTATTGATTATTGACTTTGATGACAATGAGGCAGCAACCATTTGATTAAAAAAGATATTCTGCCTGTGTGTGCTGATATTTTTATATAATAATAAGTTTATCATTATTCCAACTAGGCACAGCAACTCCATCTATTTTTTTATTTTTTCTTAAAAGGATTTGTAGGATAAAATGTCCATAAATTGAGCCTTATAAAACTGTGATATGATTTCTCTTCCCTTTTATCTGAAGATCTAAACAGACTGTGTGTGTGTGTGTGTGTGTGTGTGTGTGTGTGTGTGTGTGTGTGTGTAGTGTTTCTGAAAGGAATTGAGCATTTGTAATTTAGCTCAAAGCCAATTTTTTCATTAAAGGAGTTTAATCAAAAGATGTAGTATTATGTTGCAAATAAGAAACAGGACTTTAAAATAATGTATCCTAATTGTTGTTACTCTGCCACACGAAATTGTTATATGCAGCCATCTTATGTATCCTCCTATGGTCTGAGGCAGGAGAGTCATGGTGTAATGCAAGACTTCACACTGCATGGTATTAGTAGGATCACACCATCAATTAACATTCTGTCTTACCGATTTTCACTTTAGTTGACAATGTTTGGAGCAAGACTTCTCCAGTTCTATACACTAAGCCATACGTAATATGTGAGTTAGTTACATATATTTACTGCTAAAGAACATTTTAAATTCGCAACTCACCACTGCTTCTATGGTTTCTCATTTATAGGAAATGTATCTAATTCAACAGCTTCTTGCATGAGTCGCCATAACCAAGATCTGAGATGGTCCTGCCATTGATGTTTCTCACACTAGCCTGAAATTAAAGCAAAAAGACAGATGAGTTTGAGTTTGAGATTTAGAAGTAGCACTGAGGAATTTATTCAGTGGTAGAGTGCTCACTCAGCATGTGCAAGGCCATAGGTTTGATCCCCAGCACGGAAAAACAAAACAAAAAGATTCAAAAGGAAACTTCACCTGCAATTATAAAACCAAAATACTGACATCAAAGATAATAAGACAATTGTTTTCCAGGTGCTGTGTGCAATAGGAGGAAATAAAATATCTCAAGGCAGTTAACTATTCAGCATTTGTTGCAAGCACAAGAACTTTGATGTTATCAATACCAGAACAGTAAGATATTTAAAATCTAAACATAAACCTAAATAGTAATTATTATTTGATTGATATGATATTTGATTTTGTGACTATGAACTTGATATTTCAATAAAAGGTATCAATTCAGCCTTAACTGGAACAGTTCCACAGCTATGTATGTTTACATATTCTGTTTTTCACATAAGATTTCATTAGAACAGGACACATAGTTACCCATAAAAGGAGGAGAATATTGAAAACCTAAGAAGTACATGAAATAAAGTAAAACAAACTGAAGTTGGTCTGAATGTGGAAAGAGAGACCTGTTTCTATGTTCTTTCATAACCTGATTGAGTCACAAATCTACTTTCTCAATATTATTGCCTGTCATTTTCCAGAATTGTATTGAACCAGATTCTCCAGAACTGTGCTGAGTTCCAATTCTCCACCCATTGTCAAACCATAAGTTTTGTTTTTATTTGTTTGTTTGGTTGGTTGGTTTTTTGTTTGTTTGTTTTGCAGTACTGGGGGTTGAACCCAGAACCTCGTGCTTGCATGCTCTGCAAGTGCTGGACCATTTGAGCTATACCCTCAGCCCATTTTTTTATTTTTTTTTAAGACAGGGTCTCACTAAATTATGTAGACTGCCTCTGATGTCGAACTTGCAATCCTCCTGCCTCCACCTCCAGAGCCGCTGGGCTTATATGTGTGTGCCACCACGCATGGTTTAAACCATAAGTTTTGATTTCCAGTTTGGAAAGCATAGTCACCATATTGAAAACAAACCTTTCTCCTGCAAATAAGAGTCTCATTCTTGGCCAGGTGCTTTAAACTGCTCCTTGGGATAGTCCCCCACTTCCATCTCCTCACCCCTCTCCAATATCCCAATGTGGCTTCCACTGTCACCTGCCACCATTTCAGAGGTAAATAATCTCTTTCTCTGCTGAATTTTTTCTTTTTTCTTTTCCTTTTTTTTTTTTTTTTTTTTTCCTGGTGCAGGGTGCTGAACACAAGGTCTTGTGCATACTTTATAAGTGCTTCGCCACTAAGCTGCACCCTCAGCTCCTTTTTTGTTTTACTTTGAGACAGCATCTAAGTTACGCTGGTTGCCTCTGGCCTTGAACCCACGATCCCATGATCCTCCTGCCTCCACCTCCCAAGTCGCTGGGATTGCAGGTGTGCACATGGTGCTTGGACCTATTGTACTTGTTGTCAATACACTAATATGAGTCTTTAATAATATACCATCTTTATTGTTATTTAGGGCTGGGATTTAGCTCAATTGGTAGAGCGCTGCGCTGCAGTCTCTGAGGTCCCAAGTTCAATTCCCAGCATCGCAAAAATGGCAGCAGGGCCTGGCACACTCAGCCATTGAAAACCCTATGAGGGTCGCTATGAATCGGATACCGACTTGACGGCACCTAACAACAACAACATTGTTATTTAGGGAGAAGGACCTGACAACCCATCCCCAAAAATCAATCAACAGAGACCTGTTGTACATAGGGTTGCTATGAGTCAGATACCGACTTGACAGCACCTAACAACAGCAATTGTTATTTAACTTCATCTCTCCAAATGACTAGGAGCGCTAAATGTCAGAAACTTTGTGATAGTTTTCTAATTTCTTCCACCCACAGCACATAGCAAAGAACTCTCTGTACAAGAGACTTTCATTAGATAAATAATAAATTTATTGTGTCCCTACTATGTGCCAGAAAGACAAAGTTGGTTCCTGGTAAGGGTGATAATTTAGTAAGAACACATGTGATGCAGGAATAGGCAATTGCTGTGCTGTGCGATAAGCATGGGGATGAGCTTCCTCCAACAGAGACTGAATGAACATTGCCAAATAAACATACCTAAGAATTTTTCCTTCACTGTCTGTGGTCTCAGATCCTCCTTCCAGTGTACTAGAAAAGGGTAAACCCTGTAAGAATCCGATTTCCAGGAAGCCCCTTGAGCCCTAGAGCCAGGGTCCCCAGCCCCCAGGCTGCTGACTGATAGGACTGTGAAGAACCAGCCTCACCACAGGAGGTGAGCAGCAGGCGACAGAAAGAGCAAACATCTTCAGTATTTTCAGCCTCTCCTCCTTGCTACAATTACCACCTAAGCTCCACCTCTGTCCATGGAAAAACTGTCTTCCATGAAACCTGTCCCCTTTGCTGAAAAGTTTGGGGACTGCTGCTCTAGAGCACCTAGGCAGGTTAACATCCACAAACGAGGAATCAGTGTCACTTCTATGAGGACAAGCCACTAAGATGAATTTCTAGTGGTTGTAAGTCACTACTGTTTTTGTTTTGTTTTCTACCTGTCACCAAAAAGAAGAAAAAGGAGGGAGCGGGAGAAGTAGTGAAATCCTATTTTTTACTGTTTAGAGTCCTCTGCAAATGCTTGATTGTTCTGTAGGAGACTGTGGCCTTGTACACCACACAGGGTTTTTGAGCTGCTGTGCTCAGGAATGCTTCTAAAGGACCCTTCTGTCTTTTTTTTTCCATTCAAAACTTGATTTTCCATTCCTACAAACATTACTTCCGTAAGCCTATAGGCTTCATATCTCATAGCGACCAGGGATAAAAGCAGTGAGGGTAGCCATAGTGGGTTTCCATGGACCCAAAATGTCAATTAAACTAGAAAATTCTTCCCCTAAAATAAGTAGGTCGGGGATCTACTTTCAAATCTAACATGTTTCTTTCTATTCAGGGATTTTCGATATCACCTGATATCTCCACTTCGAGTTTCTATCAAGATTCACAGTAAGAAATGAAGATTCTCTCCACTAAATGCAGGCAAAATTTGGTCCCTAGAACATACAGATTTTCCATTTTCCCTTTCTCTGCCTTAATTTGTGCATAAGGATAAAATGTATTCAGACCAAAAATATCTCTAGTCAAAACCTTACAACTTCACTAAAAAAGCACATACAGATAGGTGAATTTCTGAAAGCACAGGCTCCCATTCTAAATTACATTTTCTCTTTCAAACAATCAATATGCAGCATGATCTTTTATCTGAATCAGCAGAAGTGGCTCATCTCAGACTTATGTAATGCAATAAATAAACTCAATATGCTAAAGAAACAAATGGATTCTGGTCTTCTTTGCCAAAAATGTCTCTTTCAGTAGTCTGTAGGCCCAACTTTTTTCTTCAAGTCCTTGGTGCTTAGAAAAAGATGCAATAATAGATGCATGTGTGGTAGGAAGGAGGTACCCTGCAAGCCTGCAGCAAATAAAGCACTGCACTCCATTCTTGTCATTACTGGACACGTTTGCGCCTCTTTATGCATAACTGTTGCAATGTCCAACCAAAAGCTTTAAAGAGACTGCAAGATGATGTAGAAGGGGCAATGAAGAAAGAATTCAAAATATCAATTTGTTTGCTTCTTCCTCAAACTGAAGGAAGTCTCTGTCGCTTTGGGTCCATTTTTCTAATAGGCAACCAAGCAACCCTTTGATTTGAATACATCAATTGCACTCTATACCCTTTAGCTACAAATGTGACCTAAAGTCAGAACTAGAGCAAGAATGGAGAATATTCCCATGTTTAACAAATAAGAAAATCTCAATTTGTCTTTCTTTTGTCATCAGTATAGAAAGACTTTGTAACTAAGCTTTTACCCACAGAAACAGATTCATTTACATAAGACCATGATAAAACTTCAAATACATACATATATATATATATATATATATATATATACATATATATATATATATATATGCTTTTAAACATGTGAGGCTTTTTCAGATTACTTAGGTTAGGCAAATTTCTTTTGCTTGTGATATTTCTATAGGATATACTAACAACAAGTAAATTTTCCTATAAATTTCAAATGCTTATATTTTTATGGCAGCAATGATCAACTCTCAGTTCACCTTAACCTTGAAAAATCTTGACCATGTACTATGAAACCATTAAATACTAATAGCTGCAAATGTACCAGACAATGATAGCAACAACACACTGAGTCCCTCTGGAATCTGTTCATCAACATCCCCTTCCAGCACGGCAAACACACTCCTCCCGGTAGCAGATGCTGTTGTGGGGTGAGCAAGCAGGAAGCTGGAGGCAGCTGATTTTTCCACTGTACATATAATTTCCTACTGCCTCATCACTAGGAATCTTTTTTACTGAAATTGCAAAATTTTGTAGGAATAAGAGCTCCTCAAATTAAAGATAGTTTGCAACAGTGAGAAGGAATAAGATGCAAATAAGGAAGCATGAAAACTCTAATATTTAAGGCCATTTATCCTTTGTCATCTGATTTTCTAGTCCTATTGTAGGGGAGAGAAAATTCAGTTTCCTCCACATGGTAAAATAAGCCAACCCAAAATTTTATGTCAATGTTAAGGGTGAGATTGAAGGAAAGAAGAGAATACATACCAAAGGCAACAAAACTGCAACATCCAAACTGTCTAGCAGTTCTGATCCTATGGTTCCAAAGTAGAATTGGAAGCTTGTGAGCTCATTCATGAGCACTGCTATCTGTATTTACAATATATATGCTCACCTAAGGTAGAACATTTACAGAAATCTCTCTAAGAGAAATGGTCATTACTGCAACCGTTTTAAATACGGTGATCAGCGTTCAGTGAGACTCTCCAGGGTCAGACAAGCAGTTGCTTAGGGACAGAGGGAGAAATTGGACCTTGAGCAGGTAATGCCTGGGGGTGCACTTATGCCCATTTTCCTTCACTCTGAACTGTGGTCTGTCCCATATGATTTAGCCTGCTTCTTTCTAGTGTGTTCATGAAAGTTATCATCAACACACCAAAAGCAGGCAGAGCTGTTGTACAGAAGCTGTCAGCTCTGCAGCAAAGGCAGCCTGTGTAAACAACCTTGTGCTTGCTTCAGAGCCTACTGCCATGGGATAAGCCATTCTCTTACTGTGGCCAAATTGCAGTACTCTTGGAAGTTATCTGTTTAGAGTAAAAGCAGCAACTCAGTCTCCAGATGTAAATGTAGGAGGAAAACATTTTAAAAATATGCATATATATAATTTTCTTGAAAGATCTATTT
Organism: Pedetes capensis; assembly: GCA_007922755.1. NCBI lineage: Eukaryota > Metazoa > Chordata > Mammalia > Rodentia > Pedetidae > Pedetes > Pedetes capensis. The sequence continues at coordinate 101,780 of VMDO01005035.1, forward strand.
CTTGAATTTTCCTGAAACATAACCTGACTTGAAGATTTTCCAATAAATCACATTTACTTTGCTGAAGGCACAAAAACATAAATTCTGACAAATATGTTGCAGTGCTCCTTTCTGAGGATTTTTTTTTCCTGAAAGGGCTCTGACATTTCTAGGGGACACTGTATCCCAGCACAGAATACCTGGGAACCTTGCCATTTAAAAAATGCTGCCTGGTGTGACTAGGAGATCACTTTCTTAAAGGGACCCTTACCTATGTGACTGCAGTGCCAATGTTTGTTCTTATCTCTAACCTGACCCTTATTCTGTGTTCTTCTTTCAAGCCCAAATTTAGCCCAGGGTCTCCCTATAACAGTAAAGTCATTAGTTTGCACCTGATACATACCATTCTTTCCTAAACTATATTAATAAGTGTCAAAATATTTAGAGCTACACCTGTCAGGAAGTAAGAACAAATACATACCGAATGGCATTATTTTTTTAATGTTCTGTGGAATCTATAGCATTTTTCAGATAGAGACCTGAGGTCAGCACTTCTAGCAAGCACAGCTGTTCTCTCCTCCCCCAATGTGTGTGCTTCTCTTTCCTTCTATAACTCTGCAGTGGTCTAAAAACCCTTGGTCAAAATAATAATAGTCCCTCCTGCCCCTTACTTCCCTTCATTCCAAACAGAAAGGTCTCAACATGCCTAAGTCTGGGAAGAGATGTTCTGCCCAGAGAAAAAAGCTAGAGGCTTCTTGCCTCAGATAGTTTGCTTGATTAACCGGGTTTCCATCCCTTCTCACCTCACAGTCCCATGGCAATACTACCACCCCACCAGGAGCAATCAATAGACATCAAGCCACCCTCCAAAAACAGGTTAGAACCCAGAATGAGCAAAGAGCCACCTACCATTCCGTGTCTGGGAACTATGATCCTGATCCGGCAGTGTTTGCCCCAGAAATCCTCCCTATTTGGTTTTCATTAACCACATTCCAAACTGTAATAAGGAAGAGATTCTTGGGAGGTGGGAAGATTGCTTAAAATTAATGATAGACAAGTGACTTCCAAGAAGACCCAGTCTTAAACTCAATCAAGCCCCTAGGAATTGAGGGGTGAGGAGGAAAAAGGAAATTTGTAAAACTGAAAAAAGAAAAGAAAAGGGCAAGCATGTAACAAGCACCACCCACCCCCATAAAAATAAAAAGAGAAGGGGAGGTTTTAAAAAAAGAAGAAAAAGAGTGCCTTGCTGAATCACCCTCTTTCACTGCCTGGAAACCATTGTGCAGCGTGATGCTGCCTGTACCATTGTGGAACCTACCAGAGGAGACGGACAGAGGGCTTGGGGAATGGGGTTGCTATGGCAACTGAAAGGAGCACACGTGACGTCAAAGCCCAGAGAGGTCTAGGGAGGGGTGTGAGGGGGAAAAAGAAGGAGGAAAAAGTCTATGTGTGGCTACAGCTACTGTGTTTTCTGGCGAAATGAGGAGCAGACAGAATATAAAGGAATAGGGCTTGTGGACAGTCGGTATCAGCAAATCCGACTTCAGGGAGCTAGTTTACACGACGCAGAGAAAGAACCCACTCAGTGCAGCTCTACTGATTTGCACAACAGCCCTAAGGAACAAATACCACTGGCAGGTCACAAAAACACTGGAAATGCAGGCGACCTCTGCTTTTCAACTACCACAGCTCTTTGCAAACAGCAGGGAAAGAGACATGCAGTATCTCTAAATTTCAAAACAAACGAGATGATCATAAGGTCAGAGGAGAAACGAGCATTTAAGTCTCGCCTGGACCACGGAGGTCATTTGCACAAAACTACCCTCTTCTCTGTTGCTTTATTTTCATAAAAATTCTGAACAAATACCCAGTAAATCAAACTCAACAAATGCTTACGTTGCAATTTAAATGTAGAAAGAAAATGCTAATAAGTTGAATTAACAAATCAGTGTTCTTTCTCTAGTAGCAGATAATTCTCTGGAAAACTGATGCAAATTGCATTATTACTCTGTGGGGCAAAAATCTCAATTTTATTTAAGTAACTTGTTCTGTCTTTGACTGTTAAAAGGGCCTTTTTTAAATCTATACAATTTTAGTATCTACAAATTACAGTTTCATCAAATGAGAATAATTGACTACTACCACTATTTACAAATGTTTTTACTAAATTTTTTTGACCTTGTTATCATATGGAAATTTTTCAGTACATATTTTGACAGTAGTCCTAGCCTGTGGACTTCTCAAGCTAAATAATCAACTCCTTTTTTCCTTAAGCACCTTTGAGATGGGTTTCCTCTGTTGAACCAATTACAGCTGAAGTTATATGATTCTGCATTATGTTTGGGAACTAGCATACTTACATGAACAAGGAGTTTCTATTATATGTTAGCAGAAAAGATATAGCATGAAACAGATGTTAACTCAGCAGTAATTGTGATATTGAAATATATCATAAAATTCTAAGGGACCACATAAGGTTTTGTTGTTTTTGTATTGTTTTGTTGCTGCTGCTATTATTTTACTCAGGAAGCAAATTAGAAAAAGAAAGGTTTAGGTGAGTTTCTGTCACTCTAATCAATTGGACAAGTTTTTGGATGTCCCTTTGCTCTAATATCAAATTCAACAAGCATCTGTTGACCACTAACTGTTAGTCTTCACAGTGGGTACACCTGAAGATTGCCTCATGCAAAAATATGGATAGCCAAATAACTTTATAACAGAAAGGAATAGGCATTCTAGTTTTTAAGTTGTTGCATCCTAAATTCTTTCTCCCACACCCCCTCCCTCCTGCAGTGCTAGGGTTGAGCCCAGACTTTTGCACATGCTAGGCAAGAGTTCTACCAATGAGCTACATCCCCAGCCTGTATTCTAAGTTTGAACAGCAAAAGTCAATCCTCAATAGCTCAAAATCAATGACGAAAAATGAAGTTTAACACTTATTTTACATTATAAACGTTAATTCAAGATAAGTTGTATATCTGAACATAAAAGTTAAAATTTATAAGCTATTAAAATAAAATGCATCTTTTAGAAGAAAGAATAGCTTTCCCATCTTAGAGGAGGCTAAGATTTCTTAGGACAAAGAAAGCACTCATCATAAAAAAGAAAGAAAAGAAAAATAGACTTCATCAAAATTAAAATCTTTCACTCATCCAAAGTCATCAGTAAGAAATTAATAGATAAGCTACAAACTGGAAGAAAATGCTCTTAATAAAAACATGAAAATATGCTTGATACATACATATTCTAAGTTATATGAAAATGTACAACTCAATAACAAGCAATTTTGTTTAGTGGGTAAGACTTGAACAAGTACTTAACAGAGATTTTATAAATGATCTGTAAGTGTATGAAAAAATATTCAATGTGATTAGTCATCAGAGAAATGCAAATTAAGTCACAATGGAGTGTTATTTCATGCCCACAAAAATGGCTAAAATTAAAAAGACTCACACTACCAAATATCAGCAAGGATATGGAATAATGAGAATTCTCCTGAATTGCTGATTGGAATATAAAATGATAAAATTATGTTGGGAAATAGTTTGGCAGTTTTATAATGATAATTGTATCCCAACAGGATGAGTCAACAATTCCATTCTTAGGTATTTTACCAAGAGAATAGAAACATGCCCACAAAAAAGGGTTGTACATAAATATTCTTTGTCGTAGGTTGCCCTCAAGTCAGATCCAACACATAATGACCCTCATGGGGTTTTCAATGGCTGATTATTTTGGGATTGCTTTGGGAATGGACTGCCATGTCGTTTTCTCATTTGTTGTCATGCTGAGGATAGAACTCAGGATCTCAGAGAGTGCAGAGCAACACTCTACCAACTGAACTAAACCCCAGCCCTTTATGCCAGCTTTATTTTCACAAGGTGAAAATTGGAAATAACTGGAAGTATATCAATAGGAGAATAGATAAGCAAATCATTGTTTAGTCAAATAATAAAATACTACTCAGCAATTTTAGCCTGCAGCTATAGCCCTGTGGCATTCGATCCCGTCAGATCTCGGAAGCTAAGCAGGATCGGGCCTGGTTAGTACCTGGATGGGAGACCACCTGGGAACACCAGAAGCTGTAGGCTGGGAGAAGGACCTGGCAACCCCCTCCCAAAAATCAATCTGCCATTGAAAACCCTATGGACAGCAGAGAAGCACTGACAATAGTGTTTCCCCTGTTGTACAGAGGGTCGCTATGAGTCGGATGCCGACTCGACAGCACCTAACAACAACAACAACAGCAATTTTAAAAAGTGACAGCTATTAATAGGTTAAAACCAATCATTTTCATCCATTAGGTAAAAGTCTTGATGGCATTAGTTACAACGAGTGATAGATGTCAAATTTGTTTCAGATTTGATGGTAGATTTTACGTTTTAGGGTTTTAATTTCTAATCTATTCATTGCAGTAATGTTTACATTATTAAAATTATCTTTTGTGTCTATTGTATTCTTTTTAGTAAAAATAATTTCCTCAAATTTGAGTATGCAATATAAGCTAGTTAAAAAGCGAATCGGCACAGAGATAGTCCTCATTCTATATTGGATAAAACCAAAACACTTTATTTAAAGCCCTCAGTAAGATAACTCTAATGTATTTCTCTTTTGCCATTCCTCAATCCAACAAAATATGCTTCACATCTTCCCACCGATCAGATAAAATTTTTAAATTAAAATGTTAATAAAAAAGAGGAAAGAAAAAGAACAGATATCTACTGAGATTATTGTGTTTGGCATGTAGTGTACTTATGTGTAATTGTACCCATCATATAAATGCCCAGAAAAGTATCTTCTTTCCATTTGGGACTTACCATATGGCATTTTATATTTATATATAAATTTAACATATTAATTATCGATATGTAATATCTCACTTTATACAATAACTTAATCCTTATTTCTCCTTGTCTTCTATGAATGTTCTCCTTTCCAGGAGCTAAACATAGCATCAGTTGATAGGGGATCAGTAAACATTTATGATAATTTTAAGTATCTGTGGCTTATACTTCTTTTTACCAAGTACAAAAATTATTTTATTTTGATTATTCTTATGAAATGTCAAGTTTTGAGGTACTCAAATATTACCTATTTGAATTTTATGTTGAGGTATAAAAACACCTAAACTGTTTCAAATACTTTTCAAACTTTTTCAAATAAAACTGTATTTAATAAAGCAGTCTGACATGAATTCTGTTAATACTATCAATTATAAGATTTTTTGAAATAAGAGTTAAAGCATGGAGTTTTTAGTTTTTCAGTGCTGGGGACTGAACCCAGGGCCGCAGTGCATGCTAAACAAGCACTCTACCAACTTAGCTAAATCCACAGTTCAGCATGGAGTTGTATTTAGTATCATTTGTACACAGGTCTATGGATTTAATGGCCTGTGTGTAGTCTGTGATAGGATAAAAGCTGTCACTTGTTCTCCAAACAAGGAGATCTCTCTTCCTTTATAGATATAAATTTTGAGATAGTACATTTTCAAAATCAACTATAAAACATGCAACAATATGGGTGAATCTCAAAAATATTTTGCTATATATCCATTTACATGGAGCTCCAGAACAGACAAATTTATGCAGTAATGAAAGTGTTCTACATCTTGATAGAGATATGAATTATTGCATGGGTATATAGATTTGTCAAAACTTCTTGAAGTGTAACTTCTAAAATCCATGCATGTCACACTATGCAAATTAAATTTTCACTTATGAAAAAAAAAATTGAATTCCCAAAAAGGAAACTGCTGAGTGATCCAATAAATTAGAGTTCCAAAACCTGCAAATCTAATCTCTTGCCCCCAATCTTTATGTTTTTAAAGACCCACACAGACATAGCAATAGGTAAAGATGTAACTCAGGCTCGCTATGAACTTAAGAGACCTAGGAAATGCTCAAAGGGGAGGTAAACAATTTGTTCATATCACAAACAAAATATCAGAATTCAGATGTTTACAAAAAATATTTTTAGAAAAAACTGACACTAAGCATATTCCTAGTTTGAGCTGCAAAGACTCTCATTCGGTGTTGGGGCTTGGACTCTAAAGGAAATGAAGGTGCTGAAGAATTGGCTTCCATATGGTAAATGGCAAGGGATTCAGGAATAGGGGAATATAAAGGAACTGAGTCAGTGAAATCAGATGGCCAAGTAAAAATGCAGTTTCTGAATCCAAGTTTCAACTTCATTAATAGAACTAGCAGTAAAACTAACCCCCTAAAGTCCTTTGTCAAAATTATCCCAGAGCCAACTAATCAACTTGTGTCCATTTGCCAGGTATTTCCCAAGCTTTAGATTGAAATTCCTAACTAGTAGGAAGTCCCTCAATCCCAGGCAAAATCAAGAGTTGCAAAAGAAATAAGTCACAACTTCTTTATGGTGGTTATGTCACTAGAGTGTCACCTCACTGCATGTTCAACAGTAAGATTAGTGTGTCATGAATTGGGATGTGGCAGGAGGATGCAAAAGGTCTGAGAAAAGCAAATAAAATTATGAAATCTAAATCAATGGTACTTGATGTGTGATTGACCATGTGGGGATTGTACTGGATCAATGTCAATTCCTGAGTACTGTGTATCATTTAAGAATCAGTCATATTTTCTCCATGATGCTATAAGAACATAACATTTCCCAGGGTGTGCTGTACTTAGGAAACATGCATCCTTTGCAAAACTATTGCATAATTTAAAAGTGTCAGAAATGCTGCGCACAACACCTTCGTTTTGGAAAGCCATATTGCACATTAGCAAATTAAAAGTGCTAAGAAACCCTGGGATAAAGAAAGCTATTTAAATATCTCTAAAGCATTTCACTGCCTGCAGCCGTAGCACTGTGGCTTCCAATCCCCCCAGATCTCGGAAGCTAAGCAGGGTCAGGCTTGGTTAGTACTTGGATAGGAGACAGCCTGGAAATACCAGGTGCTGTAGGCTTGGGACAAGGTACCCGGCAACCCACTCCCAAAAATCATTCCGCCATTGAAAACCCAAGGAATAGCAGAGAAGCACTAACAATAGTGTTTCACCTGTTGTAGGTAGGGTCGGCACCTAACAGCAACAAAGTATTTCTCAGATGTAATTTTCAATTAATGTCTTTTATAATTCTAATAGTATGGGGATCATAGGGCCAATAGTTTACCAGGGCCATAATGATATTCAGTGTAGTGAATTTAAAATATTAATTGTTCCAAATATGAGTAAACTCTGTGGTCTTTGAATGTCTGTATGGGAGGAAATGTACCTCTACACTTACTGCTCTGTTTAACTAATAGACTATTTTCAATCAGGTTTTAGATTAACAAAAAAAATTAAGCAAAATGGTATAGAAAATACCTATAGGACTTTCTCGCCTCCTCAGTTTCCTCTACTGTTAACTTCTTGTAGTAGTATGGTGCATTTATAATAATGTATGAACTACTAAACTATATCTATGTTCAAAGTGAATGTGAGGGTTCGCTGATTGTGTTGTGCGATTGTGTCGTTTGATACTATGGATTTTGAAAAATGTATAATGTCATGGTGCACTCATTTTTAATTTTCTTCTTGCTTAAGAATTAAGCTTAAGAATTAATTTTAAACTAGGTGCAGTAATCCCAGTGACTCGAGAGGCTAAGGCAGGACAGTCACATGTTTCAGGATAGAGTTAGCCTACATAATTTAGCAAGATCCTGCCTCAAAAGAAAAAGAAAAAGAAGGCTAGGGGGAGCAGCTGGAAAATGAAGTTCTTCCCAGCATGTGCAAGGCCCTGGGTTTAAGTTCTAGCACTATAAAAAGGTAAAATAAAAATTTAAAAAGCATTCAATCAATTGTGTTTACATCAAAAGAAAGAAAATAAAATTGGTCTCCTGAAAGTTTTGCTAATAGAAAGGACACTACTGCTACAATTCAATGGCATAAGAGATGGCAATAATGCAAACGGGCTAGATTATTCACGTAACATGGCTGACAGTGTAAAAAGACAGATCACTATAGAAAAAAGTGTGGACTTAAATCATAATCAGGATGCACGGGTATAGAAAAATATTCCCACAAGAAGACATGCAAGTAGAAAAGAGCCCATGGGTGGGGGAGTGGGAGACAGGGGAGGAGGGACACAAGAGGGTAAGGGGGAAGTTATGTGTGCAATGTACAATGAAACACATACATGGAAATGTCACAATGAAATACATGTCAGACATAAACACATTAAGTTGTACACTAAAAATTTCCAGTAAAGAATTTAAAAAACAATTCAATGGCATAAAGTGTACTTTGACTTTGAACAAATTTTTACCAAGATTATAAAAGTCTTGATTTATTTTTTCTTGTTACTGTTGTTGTTGTTGTTAGGTGCCTTCAAGTCAGGTACAACTCACGGTGAACCTGTGTACAATAGAATGAAACACCCCCTAATACTGTGCCATGTCCCGCATTATGTCAGTGTTCCTCTACTATTCATAGGGTTTCCAATGGTTGATTGTTTTCAGGAGTGGGCTGCCAATTCCTCTTCTATTTTGTAGTGCTGGAAATCAAACCAAGGCCTCAGAGTGCACAGAGCAAGCACTCTACCAACTGAGCTGAACCCCCATCCCTTCATTTCTACTAGAACTCTCATATCCAGCAAAATGATGTGCTTTCATGTATAAACATACTTGGATTCTAAATGCAGAGTATCTGGCTCAGTAAAAATAGTTACATATAGTTTTTCAGCATCCTGGTATCCTTTTTTTAAAAGTGATTGAGTTTACAAATAATAATGGGGGGAAAATCTACTTAAATATAATATAAAATAAGCTTAAGCCTCCTCAGGTAATAACAGCTTAAAAATCTAATTAGTATATTTGTCTTTTGAACAACAATGCTAATAGAAAATTGCCTTCTCTCAGATCACAGCAGAGGCTGGCCTGTGTGATAAGGAAGCTGTGATTCTTTCCAGACATCCTTAAATTTATCCACACTTCAATCCATGCACATCTGTAGCAATTCCAATTTTCCTTATCCTTGCTTTACTGCAGAGCCCCAGAAGCATGACAAGAGCATGAAGATATCATGGATTATGTTTGAGTTAGGTCTAGAAATTCACCTTCTTACCATTCTGTAGCAACTCCTATCTCTGTTTAAAAGCTATTCTCACCCCTGACTGACTTGCCATCACGGTGCTCAAAAGTCAGTCACTAAGACAGGCTAATAATGTGAGCCCAAAATTAAACAATCAAATATAAAACAAGTTTAGTAAGGTTCTTTTTATAAATATAGACCTACAATCACCAATAAATGAAATTCCCTAACATTAGAGAGCCTGTTTTTAACAATTGATATTAGAAGGTTTTGCCATCACTTAATTAGTGAATTCTGGGTCTGTCCAATAGAACAATAGTATCAATAATATTCAAATACTCAAAAGAGTAAAGGTCAGAGTTAATAATATAATGCAGAATTTGATGTATTTAGTCTTACATTTTTAAGCCAAATAGTCAAAAGCCTACACTTGTATGTATAGCTTACCTATAGAATGAAAGTCTGCTGGATTTTCAAATCAATAACAACAACAACAACAATAAAGCCTTAAAGTATCCCAACCATGTCATTTAACATTTATTCCAATATTATGTTAAAGAAGGACACAAGAAAATAAGAATACAATCTCAAAAAAAATCATGAAGATGGAGCAGTAATAACAATTAAATTCAACATATCTCTTGTAAGTATATAAAACACTTGAAATATTTTAATAGAGTATAAATATTTGTAAAGTTTATTGAAAATATACAAAAGTAACTAAAAAGATATTGGGTTTATCAGCAGATTTCAATTAAATCATAGCTATGCTGTTTCCTGTCTAGGTGACCTGAGTAGATCACATGACTTCTCCATTTCCCAAATTAGTCATTGACATAATGAGGACAATAATATTTGCTTCGCACATTTTTTATAAGAAACAAATTAGATAATGTAAGTGACTGCACCCAGCACAATCCTTGTCGTGTGAAAGTCACTCAATAGATATTAAACATCTAACTGAATCTGTTTGTAATAAAAGAGAACACAAAAAAAGTTTGTGTGCCTGGCACAGTGACAAGGAGTGTTTCATTCAGTTGTACACAGGGGTTGCTACAAGTCAGACCTGACTCAATGACACCTAACAACAGCAATAATAACCCACAGTGAAATTTAAATTGCCTGACATAACTTTGTAAGCTATGGACATTGTTCATTTATCCAGAAGTATTCATCTTCTTTTGGTTGGTATTGTCTTAATGGATATGCACAAAAGGAGATACAATTGATCATATGCTACTTGGCCATGTTGAAGAAACACTAACAATTAACATGAAGAAATCTGAGCCTTTCTACCAGTCCGTGCTTATAATACTATTCAAGACATCAGCAGTTCTCATTGGAAATTTCCCAGAGAACATTCAGCTACTTGATCAGCAAATATTCTAAGACACACTCTTCTACAAAAAAAAATTGTTGTTGTTGTTGTTGTTAGGTGCCATCGAGTCGGTATCTGACTTGTAGCGACCCTCATGGGGTTTTCAATGGCTGACTGTTTTGGGATTGCCTTGGGAGTGGATTTCCAGGTCCTTCTCCCATTTTTGTGGTGCTGGGAATTGAACTCAGGACCTCAGAGACTGCAGCGCAGCGCTCTACCAATTGAGCTAAATCCCAGCCCACAAAAAAAATAGAAAACCAAATTTAAGTGTAAAAAACCTGAGCAAAAATACTGCAGCTGTCAGAGCTACATGACATTCTTATGATTTGATTAAAATGAACTTTTCCAGGCAATCACTGAGCAGAATATAAGGACATACAAAACACTGTTCTGGAAATTTAGAAAACAAGTAGGAGGCATGGTTCCCTTAAAAAGAATAGTTCATAATTTTATTGCAAGATATGGGGATAGGGAAATCTAGAAATAAGTCCCTAGATGCAGAATAAATGTAATGTCTCTAATTGAGAGATGGAATATATCAACATGTACATGTATGTTGAAAACATATATCTCAAGCCCTATATTTATTTTCAGAAGCAGCACAGTCCAATAAAAATGGAGATGGAGATCTAAATCTCAGTCCCATTGTGACTACCCATGAGATGCTGGAGAGGCAATAGCACTCTAGATTTCCCTTCCTGCATCTGCAATCTATCAGGTCTAAATAACATAATAATTATGTTCTGTAACAAAATGAAGTCTTAAAATGATTCTTAGGCAATGAACAGAATATGGACAGAGATTTAATCAGAATAGACTTAAAAAATGAAGAAAAGCATTCTGTCTGGTTGAGAGTAAAGAGATAACACTTCCCTAGTTGAAGTAAGTAGGAAAGTCGTGAGAGAAATGGAAAGCCTTGCACCAGATTGTCTTCCAGTCAAAATATGCAAACCAAACATTTACATTGTAAATGAAAATGCAAGCCAGTAAGAACAGGATCCACTGCTGAAGTCAGCTAAGGCTTTGTTACTCATTTAATAAATGTTACCTGACAATAATGAAAGTCACAGTTGCTATTATTTTAACCCTATTATCACCAATATGGGAGAAGGGCCTGGCAATACACTCCCAAGGCAATCCCGAAACAGTCAGCCATTGAAAACCCTATGAGGGTTGCTATGACTCGACGGCACCTAACAACAACAACCTAAATTATCACCAATATTGGGGCTGGGAGTTAGCTCAGTTGGTAGAGTGCTGCTCTGCACTCTCTGAGGCCTTGGTTTCAATTACCAGCACCGCAAAAATGGGAAAAGGACGCAGCAATCCACTCCCAAAGCAATCCCAAAACAATCAGCCATCAGAGACATTATAAATGGCAGAGAAGCACTAACATAGTGCCAGGCATGGCACAGCATTGGGGAGTGTTTTGGTCTGTTGTATATAGGGCTGTTATCAGTAAGACTCAGCTCAATGACATCTAGCAACAACAAATCACCAATATTATAAAAGTAATTTTTATTATTGCTACTATTTATTGAAAGTATACTCTGTACCAGGCACTAAGCTAGATCTACAGGCATCAGCTCGAATTCCATAGTATTTCTAGATCATTATCTCAATAATATCTATTGATCATCCACCATGTGCCTGAACCCATGCTATTTGACTATAGTCTTGACTATCATATCATAAGGCAGATGGAATCATTGTCCCTACTTTATATACAAGAAAACTAAGATATAAAGAGTGTTTAAGTCACTGGTGAGAACAGGATTTGAATCAATGCATATCTGACTGAAGTTCCTACATTCAGAGATGCTAAGAAAAAAGTGTTAATGAACTTAAGTTGTAAAAGTCGTATGTCCTAATTAAATCTCTTTGCACATACTAAGGATGGGAGCACTGGATCATTGTCCCAGCATTGTTGTTTTCTTGTATGGTACATACGGAAAATTGGCAGTCAACAAAGCTACAGCCTTGTGAAATGAAGCAGAGAAACAACAGATAGGAAAAGCAGAAGAAACCTTTCAAGGATGTGATGTAACAGCTTTTTTAAAATGTGACATGGCTATGAAGTGCTGAGAAACACCATTAGCTAATAGATCACCTGGTGTTCTACTATTAGAGATGTAACTGCACTTTTCTGAGCAAAGGCTTTAGGCCAAAGTGAATTTAGGAGAAAAAGTTTCAGTCTGTTCAAATAGTTACAGTCCCTGAACTGATAATCTACTTCATGTATGCAATGTGGAAAAGATATTGGTTAGCAGTCTTTTCAAATATAGTTGTCTACTTTGATTGGAAACATCATGTTTGGAAATTAAATGCAATAATATTATAATGCATATGTACACCCTAACGAGCACACAATCATGTATTCATCCAGTCAATAAATATTTATTGAATATCTACTATGCATGTTGCTGTTAGGTGCCGTCAAGTTGGTGTCTGACTCACAGCGACCTTACATACAACAGGGGAAATGCTATTGTCAGTGCTTTTCTTCTGTTCATAGGGTTTTCAATGGCAGATTGATTTTTGTGAATGGGCTGCCGGGTCCATCTCCCAAGCCTAGAGCACCTGGTGTTCTCAGGAGGTTTCCCATCCAAGTACTAACCAGGCCCAACCCTGCTTAGCTTCTGAGATCTAATGGGATCGGATGCCACAGGTCTACAGCTGCAGGACTACTATGCATAGTAAAGACAAAAATTTGTCCAGATATTGCTTCTGTTCTTTCAAGGAGCTCAATGTTTTTCAGACATGGATATTTACTGTAAGATAATAAAGCAACATTGTTTTAATTACTAAATCATTTGCTTCATGGCAATAAAGCAATGAAAGTTTGAGAAAAAACAGATTTACTTTAGCTGGGATGATTAGGGGAAACTCTAGAAATGTATACACACAGAGAGAGACACCATGGTCACCAACATATTTGGTGGGAAGTTTCTAGAAATGTAGAGATGGAACTAGCCTAGAATAATAAAGATACCACTGACCAAAGATCTATAACACAAATAGAGAATGGGCCAGTTTACTTATTACCACAAATAACATCAAGAAATTGCAACAGCTTCCAGTGACAGATCTGAAATAGACAAACCAGAAATGAAGTCCAACTCCTAAAATATATGAAAATTAAGGGGAAAAAGATTCAATTTATAGCAAATATAATAGTCAAATAGGAAGGCCTCTCTTAGTCCATTCAGTAAGCACCTCCATACCTTATACACAAACCTCATACAATTTCCTATAATGAACTCTGTGAACTTGTCATCATTTGAATAAAGTGACTGCATAAGTAAAAGTCAATTTCCTCCATTCCATACCAGTTTAATGCTAAATAATTGAGTGTCTATTCAGTGTCAAGTATTGTGCTATGGTTTTTAACATTTATTCATCTGCTCTAGATATTATCCCACTGAGCTCGTTGAACATATTTCACAGTTTAGAAAGAATTGAGATATGCCAGTCTAAACTCCAGAACCAGTAATCTTTCAATGGCATACTTCCTTCTAAGCAAAGGAAAGTATTCCAATTTTTTTCCTCAGTGGGTAGTCTTAGAACTTATTGTTGGCCCTAGTCAAATACTACTAATTAATATATTTATCTTTTCTTCCTCTAACTTGAAATCTGGTCAAAATATATTCCAGAACATCAAAAATAAAACACAGAAACATGAAGAAAGTCATTATTTTAGCTAAGTAGAAGCATACTGGTATCCTGATTTGTAACCATGAAAATGTACACATCATCAAATTAAGGCCTGGGGCTAAGTTAGCACTTCGAATCCTGTAAAAAGTTTCTAAAATCTGGGGAATCCTATTTACCAGACTAAGATTTCAAAAGAAAGAAATGGTGAATTACAGGCAATTCAAAATTTTTGTCAAAAGGGAAAACATAAATTGGTTCTTGAGTAACAGCTATATCCTCAACTAAACTTGTTGAAATAGAGCTTGAGGAAGTCATGTCTCAGGCATCCCCTTATTGCCAGCAGTTAACATAGTGTTTAGTATAAAAGTAGGAATAAATATACTGATTAAGGACTTATATAATTAACCATGGGAGAAGGACCTGGCAGCCCACTCCCAATAATCAATCTGCCATTTAAAACCCTATGAACAGCAGAGAAACACTGACAATAGTGTTTCCCGTGTTGTATGTAGGGTCGCTATGAGTCGGATACCGAATCGACAGCACCTAACAACAACAACAACAACATAATTAACCATATCCATTTTAAGATAGTTGCTTAAATTGTCCCAACATTTATTATGAGAACAAACCATTCACTTTCCTAAGGCTATTTCAGAGTCTCTCACATAACTGTCTTCCAGAGGAAGACATTCTACCTTGTCTTTTTAAGAATAAAGAAAATAATTATTTCCCGAACTATTAAAGTTGGACTGTTTACTTTGAGGCCATCCTCTCTCGAATTCCTCATTCCTTGTCTCTCCTCCCCCTCCTGTCTTCTCCCATCATCTCTTCCTTTTGCTAGATCCCTCCCTCCTTCTTTCCACTGCTTAAATTGTCTCTTCTCCACTAAGTTTACATGAGCTTTTTATTATGTTCCAATTTATGTATAGGATTTTTTCCTTCTTTTAAATTATTTTTTTAATTTTTAAGAAATTAATTTAAAAGTGCCCTTCAACAGAAGAATGGACAAAAAACTATGGTACAT